>CAEFZX010012580.1:0-56190 GCA_903066825.1 Alfaro cultratus | reverse complement strand
TCTTGTTTTTTATATATATATATATATATATATATATATATATATATATATATATATATATATATATAATTATAGTTTAAGGTATTTCATACTGGATTATGTCTAGTCCACATAAACACACACAAAAACATGATTATCTACATAATTAAGTTAGAAAAGAAAACTAAATACTCTCTGCACACTCTCAAAAGAAGTGGAGAAAGGATACAGCCACGTTGTGAGAGCAGTGAAGAGTGGAGGAGATGGCCGACAGGTTGGGGCAAAAACTGGGGAGGGAAAAACATAATAAAATGCATTTATAAATCTTCCGTTCAAACCTTCAACAACTGGCTGAACGGTGTTACAACAGGTAGGATAAAACCAAGAGCAGAAGTATCTGCTTCCTTTCACAGATTTAAACCCATATCTCAATAGTGAAAGCTCTCTACAGTCATGGGACTCATGTGACCATAAAGCTGACAGGGCTAAGAGCATATATGTGTGTGAAGTGAGCTCACGAGCCCTTTCACTATCTGAAACTGTGAACAGCCAGAGGAACATGCTGCTGAGAAATACTTACAACTTTGAAGCAGCAAGTCCAAGAATGAGAAACAAGACGAGCAGCCAAACAACCTGCAGGGACACAGTGAAGACAAGCTGCTGTAATGTTTGGTTATACTCAATTTTCTCAAATGCAAACAGGAAAGTGGTTCTTATTCACACTGAATAACTGGTTAACTGCACACTGTTTACTTTTTTTTTTTTAAATCAACAGTGATTAATTATTATAAATTATCCTTCTCAACAGGATTATTTCTGTTAGCACAATCATCACTTCTTCAGTTTTTCATGTGAGACAGTTCCATTATTTCATTTACTGGAGGAAGTGAAATTACACGATTTAGCCAACAGTGAAACTACAGCTATAAATCAGATACCAGTCCCATTTCTTCCACAGTCAACAGTCAACTTCCTCATGATCTGCTGATGAGCTGCACATTTTCCTGTTGCTTTATGACTCTGCTTCACGTGCAACTACACACACACACGGATGCATGCACAGGTCTTACACAGAGGGTGATGGTGAGAGGAGTGAGGTTGGGAGGCAGCAAGCAGAAGGCCAGTCTCAGGTAGTTGATGAAGCCGTCCTCCATGGAGCAGTCCAGCGTCCTCTTCACGAACGCACATCGCTCTGCAGCGCTGTAGTTCATCACATGGTCACACTGCACAAATAAACAACTTTCTTAACATGTAGATAGGAGCACTGGCATCAGGATGAAGTAAAAGTATAAGCAACTGCATCGCTGCAAGTTTCACCATCAAAACTGATTTATTGATTCTATGATAAAAAAGTGCAACACAAAGCACATAACGCAAATGGTAGCACTTTAGCCTAAAAACAATATGTTGTGTGATGAGCAACTCAAGCTGTAATAATCATATTCTAAAGTTTCTTAAGTACAAATGTAATCAGTCACTGAAGCATATTTGTATCTGTATTCTTTAATTCAGTAACACTGGAAGGCCAGTCCAGAATCTTCATATTTTTAACTATTTGGATCACTATCCTGCTGCATAACCAAAGCACAAGTTATTAGAGGTCACAACTAGATGAACAGATATTCTCCTTCAGGGTTTACTACTAAGGAGCAGATCTCATGACTGCATCAATTATGGCAAGTCCCGCGAGTCCTGATCTGCCTAATCTTTGAAGAAATGCAGTCAACAGCCTGAATAAATTGTGGAATAACTCTTTACTTCCTTTACTTAGCAGGATTGCACTCTTTTGATTGGATACCAACTTCAGTGCCACTAATGCAAAGTATTTTTAGAGTGCTTCAAGGGGAATCTGTTTACCTGTGGGCATGTAAAAATAAGTGGCTGTGCCGCCCCCCATGTGGTGCTGCCCTGGGCAGTGAGTCACGTTTCCCGTAATAAAAACTGCATAAACAATATTCTTCTTTTTTTTTAATGTCTAAAAACAACTTTAAATTAGTGAAATCAAAACAATTTCAACAGTTTAAATTTCAAGGTACAACACAAAACTGTTTTTAATATAAAACTGTACTTGAGCTTGTTTTTAATAATTTATTTATAAGACATCAGGCAAACTGAATATTGGTGAATGAGAGATCATCTTCTGCAAAATGGATCATGCACCTGACACTTCCAATGTGCTTGAGAAAAGAAGGACTGAGAACAAATATTCGCTTGTTCATCGGTCATAACTAACACGCAATTACAGAAATCAATACCTAAACAGAAAGAGCTTCCTTCATACCTGTCGCCTCGTATTAATCATGTGACAGCTGAGCGTAAACTGCAGGTATTCATTCTGTCAGTTTGTTTCCCTTTAGAAAACCAGTCATCAAATCTCACCCACCTGGTCGCTGCTTTCAGACATGATGGCTAAACTGGTCGGTCCAGCTAATCCAGCACCAGGCTGGGTGCTGACGTTCCCGGTGGCCGAGGCGAGCGGCTGGCCGCTGGGCGACAAGGCGAGCAGCTGGCCGCTGGGCGACAAGGCCAGCAGCAGAGCCAGGAAACCACTGACAGACATGAGGAGCCACTTTTTTTTTATCCTGGAACCGCGTCCATACTGCCGCTGGTGGATTAAAGGGACTCTGGTGGAGCCTCCTATCTGCAGACCCGACTGCTTTGATTAAACCAGAGAGCTACAAGAGAAATCTAAAAAAAACAACAAAAAAAACCAACAATGTTGTTGTTGTTTATCTTCCTGAAGCCTTCCTCCACCGAGCTGACACTGGCTTGTTTGTGAAGACTGAGCGCTAAGATTCGGTGAACATTAGTACACTTACCTCTGCAGCTCCTCCCACTGTTTCTAAAGACCCGTGATGCGTTCAATGACTAGTCGAAAACACTGAGATCCGACCTTTGAAATGGGAAAAACATCAAAATGTCAATAAAATGTAATAAAAATGTAATAACATCTCTTCTTTTTTTCTTCTTCTAGCTTTCATTTAAAATTAAGTCGGAGTTATGATTTTTATAGATGAGTATGACTTTTAATCCTATAATTATAACTTCGAAAGTCTAAATTATAAGTTTATATGTTATAATTGTGAACAATTCAAAATGTCAGAATAATTACTTTGAATCTACTGATTGCGACTTTGGTATCTTTGTAATTTTGCTTAAATTTTAATTTAAAAGTAATTCTAAAGCAATAAGTGACATAAATGCACTTAAAGAAAAAGTTGAAATCTTTTCTTTTTGTTACTGTTAGAGTGAAAAAAAAAAAAAAAAAAAGCTACCTATATCAATTTTTTCAAACGGGACTGTCCTGCATTACTGCTCCTGTCATTTTCTTATCAAGCAGTTTCAAAATGCTATTTGTTCATCACAAACGTCTGAGGCCTTTACAATTTTTTGCTAAAATGAAATTGCACACAATTTGAGTGTTTGCCAGTTGTGTGATAGCCGAAGGTAACTTCTTCTTGTTCTGGATTTCATTCAGGGATAACAGAAAATAAAGAAATAAAATTGCACTGAACTAGGTTTTTCAAAATTGTAATACTTTTAGTACTGTGTATCCATTTTTGCAAGTGTGTTTATTATTAACTATTACAAAGTTATGATGAACACAAAACTTGTGTTCATCATAAAATCTCAATAAATTAAGCATTAAATTTGTAAAGGGATAACGTGAATATTTTTCCAAATAACTTTATTTGAAGATTTAATTACATATTTTTCACTCAATATGCATAAAAAACTGAAAAATAAAAACAAAAATGAATACTTTTAGTGTTGAATTTTTACAAGACTTTTTATTGCATATTCAAAATACAAAGTTGTGCATCTTTTGTCATCATTCTCAATATGCTTGGTGTTTATCTTTTGATATAATTTATGGTGACAGGGCATAAAAGAAATATGAATCAGATCAAGTAATTATCAATATTATTCTTATTATGCATTATTAATAAGAGCACACTTTTTCATACCAGAACTAGGAAAAATGCCTCATGCATTTTCATCAGTCGCAGGTCCTTCTTCTATTGCATGTTATCTAAGTTTTGCTTTTTTAATTGCTAATTGAGTAGAACTATGGCAGAAAATCATGACTACTTTAATAATACTATCAAAAAGGTTAGTATCCTAAAAACAGAAAGATTTATTATCTGGAACGTCATTCTTGATGCGATTATGGAAGGCAAGATTTTCTTTATTAATAGTAATAATGCGCAGTAAGTTCAGATCATAAATCTATCAGTATATGAAGGATGTTCACTTTTGAATAAGGTTATCATAAAGCAGTGCAGCATCCATGGATGCACTGCTGGAATCATAGCAGCCTCTCTTCTCTTTAGATGCCACCAGACACAGCTCATGTTCGCACCATCTAATAAAGCAAAACAAAAACACGATGAATGAACATGTAGTATGTGCTTATTTTTTCTGAGAAGTTTAAAAATGAGTTTTAGTCAGTCAGTTTTTGGTTTGTCATACCTGAGAGCTGCATAGGTGTCATTTGGGGAGGCATCTTTCCAGCATGCATGGTCAATGAGAAGAGCACCTGTTAACACACAGTTAAGGAAAACCACTTTAAAGCACTGATGTAACACCAAGGATTATTAGATCAACGCAGAAGTAGAAATTAATGATAAGACATGTATTGATCTGTCATCCACAGCTGCTTACAACTTTTCAGAATTTGTCACATTTGAAGCAAATTGTGAAGCAGAAGGAAAAATCTACAGTTTTTTTCTATTTAAAAGAAATCTGAAAAGAGTGGTGTGCATTT
The DNA here is from genome assembly GCA_903066825.1 of Alfaro cultratus. NCBI lineage: Eukaryota > Metazoa > Chordata > Actinopteri > Cyprinodontiformes > Poeciliidae > Alfaro > Alfaro cultratus. The sequence goes on along the minus strand of CAEFZX010012580.1, from coordinate 51,443 downwards.
GTATTTAGCCTCCTTTACTTTGATAATCCTAAATAAAAATCAAGTAGTGCGACCAGTTGCCTTCAGGAGAAAAATCAGAATAGGATACCTTCAAATTTGTCGTTGTGATTTTACAAAATGCAAACGGTTCTAGTAGTGTGAATACATTTGAACACAACTGAAGTTGTTACGTATCTGAAGTCACAAGTGCTTGTGAAACACTCACCTGCATAAATGCGAGCCAGGCTGTATGCTAGATCTCTGGCTGCCAGTTCGAGGTAACTGGGTGATTTGGAAGCGGCTACCTGAACAAACTGCTCCAGTTCAGACAGAGCACCGCCAACTGCTTTTACAGCCGGGTCCAGTGAGGAAACACTCGAGGCACCCGTTAGCAGCGACTGCAAGAAAACAGCCACAGCTGTTTCACTTACTTCCAGTAACACACCTTGCCCAACAGGTTCTGGTTTCAACTAAGTACCTTGACGTGCGCAAAGTAAGCATGCAGAACCATTCCTGAACTACGGGCCACGCAGCGCAGAACATCCAGAGACAAAACATTTGTTGTTCCTTCCCATATACTCAACACCTGCAAGAGAAACAATATGTGAGTTTCAAAAATCATAAAAAGGCAGAAACAGGTGGTTGGTAGCAACGCCACCTGAGCATCACGGAGTATTCCAGGCATCCCAGTGTCCTCGATGTATCCCTGTCCGCCAAAGCTTTCCAGCCCCTCAGACACAACAGCTACAGCCTGAGAGAAACACATAGCTCAGATACTCGGAATACTGAGATCAAAAACTAGTTTTATATTTGCAAAAGCAACTCACCTGCTTCCCGGTGTACAGTTTGACCACAGGGGTGAGCAGACGAAGGAGGTGCAGGTCGAGCTGGCTGGCCAGGCCGCTCTCCTCTCGACCCAACAGACGGCACACATCCATCACAAGAAGAAAAGCTGCACGCGTCTCCACCTGTTCAAACCAAAAGACATAGAAGAAGGTCCTCCGGTTAGGTAAGAGTAAAACTGAAAGTTTTTAGCCCACATGCTGAAGGACATGTTTGGCAAAAATCTAAAACTGCAGCCCAAACGCAACAGATGTATGATGAGAAAAGGTGGTGGCACCATTATGCTGTTCGCATGATTTTTTTAAAGCAGGACAGTAAACCTCGACATTCACATTCAAATTCAAAAATATTTTATTAATCCCAAAGGGAAATTAAATAATTTCACAACTAATTTAGTTATGTTCTGGAACATTACCCAGGAATTACCTAAGAACACACAAATAAAAACTGCTAAACCAAGTCATGATAGCTGTTTTCAATTATAAAGCTATCAGTAGCTTTCTAATTAAAAACATACATCACTTTATTACTTTGGCAAAAATTATTAAGATGCAATATGGAGGCCCGTAAGAGCCACGTGCAGCTCTTTAACCGTAAGTTGGAGACCACTGGTTTAGGTCAAAACATTTTAGAATTGCCTAGTCAAAGTAAAGACCCAAATCTGATTGAACATTAGCCAGTCTTGAAAATCGCAAATTTACAGATGCAATCCAGTACTACTGAGCTTCAGCTATTTTGCAAAAGGAGAAAGCATATCTTTAGATGTGCAAAGCTTTAAGAGACATACCTGACTAGACTTGCACCACCAGCTGCAGAGAGAATCTCAACAAAGTTTGGATCCAAAGGATTAAATATATATGCAGGTCAAACTGCTCTGATTTTTAGATCTAAAAAACCTGAAAACCATTTATCTTTGTCCTTCCAGTTAACAATATGTGTTGCTCTGCCACATAAAATTCCAATAAAATACGTTGAAGTTTATGGTTTCAAAGTAACAAAATCTGAAAAAGTTCAAGTAGTGTGAATTTTTTTCTTGTAAGTCATTGCAAACCACTTCTGCTGCCTTACCTCCATTCTTGCAAGCGTCTGCATATGCAGTGGGTGGTCTTTAAGAAGCTTTCTGAAGGCGGTGCGGCGGGTGGCATAGTCACGCGCCAACTGGAGCACTCTGTGAGCAGACACATTATTTAATCAGCTTACTGAGGAGAGGCCTCCGCAGAGTCAGAACTCAGGGAAGTATTATGATGTGGGGTCCTGCCTTCTCATTGCAGCGGCTGCAGAGACGCTGTTGTGAATCCTGGTTATTGTCAGCATGTTGGCTATGGAGGCCACGCCTCTGCCTTCCTCTGAGAGCTGGTGATAGAGGAACAATATCTGGATCAGACAGAGTATCAAAGCAGCACTACAACATGAGGCGCTGCATTACGAATGAAAAATTGTTACAATAGAGCAGAAGCAAGGGCACTCAGCCTGAGAGTCAAAACATAGAAATCCAAATATTCAGGAATGATCTCCTGCTCTTCACATTGACCACAATTAAACATTTAAGTATGATGTTCAAATTGCAGAGAAGCCCAGCATGTTTGGAGCTGTTTACAGTTCAAAGCTCAAAGTTAAGGAGATAAAATAAAATTGATTTGAAAATTAGTGCAAGTCAAGGCAAACATTAGAAATCCCAGTTTGCTGCTATAAAGCATTTACAATTTTAAATAAAGTATAATTTTCTCTCTGAAAGCTAAGTTTCTGGGTTAAAAACAAATGATAAAAACCACAAAAATCTTTCTGAATCAAAAAAAAAGCTCATGTTAGTGGAATTTTAGACAATAGTTTCTTTTAAAAGTTTGTTGAATCTGGGGAAAAATATTAATATCATTTTGCAGCAACAGCTACATTTATGAGAGGCTTGTTGTATTTGCACTCTACTGGAAGTTAGGGAGGGTTTAGATAAGAGTGGAGAAATCCTCCATTTTGAATGCTTTAAAGGTCTTTGTTAAAGTGCACTGATGAGTCAGAAACATTGGTTTCCATACTCCCAGCAAGAAACCCAAATATGATGTAGTGACTCTCTGTCTAGTTAAAACAGATCAAACTGAATGAATACTGAACATGTCTGCTTGTTGTTCTCATTCTTGCAAGAATTAATAAAGTGCTGCTTGAGTGAAAATCAAGCAAACACCACTGACTCTGTATGCAGGCAGGCCGTCCAGCAGCAGCTCAGCAGTTGGCATCTGTCGTGTCCCCAGCTTGTCCTTCAGTCTCTGGACTTCAATACCCCTCAGTCGGCCGTCCTCAGATCGACTCACCTCTGCATAAAAAAGAGACAGCCCCCTGCTGCCCTGCGGACAGAGACAAGGTCTGCTAGAAATGGTGCATTCACTGACTGCAGGATGATGTTGGTGGGAATTTGCAGTACTGGGGTTGTTGATCCAGATCTGTCCTGAACTCTTGCCAAGGTGAGAGTCATGTCTGCGTCTGTGGCCGACGTGAACCACTTGAAGCCGTGTAGTCTATAGGAGCCGTCTGCTTGGGGGACGGCCACCGTCTCCGTGCCAGTGCCTGAAGACAAAGAGAAACTAAGATAAATAAGAGAAAAGTTTTTTTGCCATTTTTAAAAAATCAACAGTCCTCAAACTCAATGGGAGAAGATTCCTGAGTCCTGGCATTATTAGATAAGTAAATATTTAAATATGTTCCTCTGCTATTAAACGTACAGTGGGATCTAGGTGATTTATAAATATGCAGGAGTCATTCTCCTGAGTTTGAATTTCATGACACCGCTCTGTTGCAGACAGTGCCCCCTGTTGTTCAACTTTAGAATGAAGGCAGCACTGATTCACAGAAGATCAATGCATTTCTACTGACCAACATCAGATCCTCCCTGTCTCTCAGTCATCCACTGTCCAGATGTCCAGAAACGCTCAGGCTGTCGGCTGGTCAAGCGACAATACGCTTCTTCTACTGGCGGCGAAACCCCTACAGACTTTACATACACAGACACACAATCCCTGACCGATCTGATTTGCAAAATTTAGTATATTTTAAATACACTGAAATGAATTTTGTCTTGATGCAAGACATTTTCTTCAAACTCCAAAAGCTGCAGAAACATGTTGGAGTTATTGTTGTAGGTTTAGTTTAAGTGTAAATAAAAAGGGGTAAGATTAATTGTTTTAAACATTATGCAGCCTTGCTGAAAACCTTATTAAGACAAATTGCTGTGCAAAAATGTTCATACTCACACCCGTAGAACTTTTTCACATTTTGTCACATTACAATCACTAACTGATGGGATGGAGCATAAATCTTTATAGTCTGTGGATTTTAAACTTACCTGAATGACCTTTGCGGCTCCATCCGTCATGGCAAGAGGACAGGTGTAGAGGCCGGACGACGGGGAGAATATGTACAATTTGCTCATCTGGTAAACACGCCTGGAATAACACAAAATTAATCCAACAGAAACGGATAAAATTTGTTTTTTAAATTGAAGTAGGAAGAAAAAGTCAGAGGAATAGGCTTACCTCCACTCCCCAAATGACTTGTCGTAGCCGATGGCAACCAGTCCTTCCTGCGCTGAGAGGTCTTTGAGGCGTTTCCAGGCCTCAGAGGTCACAATGTGGTCCACTCTCCGACCCCAGGGATCAAAATGCACCAGGCGAGGAGGGTTGAGCTCACACTCTCTTCCCCATGTGTCGATGTCTTTCGCCACACGCTCTCCAAAGGCATTCAAGTCAGACAAAATAGCCTGAGAACAAGACTAAAACACACAGAATCACCTTAAAATTGTGGTTCCAGTCTCCTTTATTTAGTTAAGCTGTTTTCAGGATGTCTGGAGTATTGATTGAGAAAATAGATTAATTGTGTCATCATGTGTGCAACAACAATATGGCGTAATTTTCACAAATCTTACAAAAACATTGCATTGGGTGACATTTCCTCAGAATACCTCCTGAGGCAGGTGTCTCTTTAGGTATCCTCTAAGCAAGGCATCCTCCAAAAACGGATTCTTCAGGACTGGCTGTTCCTGAAAGAACAATCCGACCCTGGCTCTGCTGAACGGCAGGTAACCTGCTGCATCCGATGCTGCCTCCCACAGATGTTCTTCATCAGATTTTCTTGCTCCAGGCTCCGCTGCACTGACTGATCTGATGTGGACCAGAGGTCGAGTGACACCACACCACAGCCTGCTGCCGGCTAGACGTCTGCTCAGGACGGCTGAAGACGCTGCCATGGCTTTAGGATCGACCTGCTAACAGAAACAAGAGGACTGGCAAATTGCTTCTGCAACAAAACTGCAAATAAATTCATCTTTAATTGCAGTACCATAGTCTATAACAGTTAGCTTTGAAGATACTGCAGCTGTTTAGTCCCCTTATCATCCTAACAGTAATAATCTTGGATCCTTCCTGTGTGTAGTTGTATTAATAACAGATGAATTTTGGAGCCACTGGTATCTGAAGGTTCCCGAGACCCAGAGAGTTCAGGCCAGCTCCTCTTCCAAAATTATGTAATGATGACAGAGATATTAAATGCAGACATAAGCAAATTCATTTCAATTGTTTATCAGAGGAACATTACTTTAAAACAGCTTAATGGTTAATGGTTAACCATCTCTGGATTCTCCAGGTGATTTCAAGCCCTTACATTGAAACTGGTTTCGTAGACATTTCTTAGAATTATATAACATTATTTTTAGTCATGGAAAGGATGATGTCTGATTTGAGAACTGAAGGATATGGTGGTGGACTGATACGATATTAATAAATCATTACAGGTTGTCTGGAAAGCCCTTAAATACGTTAGGTGAACAGGACGTAGTCTGTCCCAGAAGTGGGTCAAAGTTCATTTGACTCCGTTGTCCTGTTTATATAGATCTCGCTGCAACATTTGTATTAACTTGTTGCTATGTCAAATTTAATCAACAACATGACGTTTAATTTCACTCAAACCTGTTAGTCTCTAGTTGATTTTTGGTTTTACAGTTTGTCAACAGGAAGTAAACAGACTCGTTTAAACGACGCTGATGATACTTCAGATAAATGCTATCACTGCTAGAAGTGTGGCTTTGTGACCCACTTGAATGCAGAAACTTATTCACAAAAGATTTAAAAGGTTGCCAGATGTAAACGATGTGCAGAGATCCTTACCTGGCGTTAGCTGAGCAGCAGCAAGAAGCAAAATATCTCGCCTTCAAAATAAAAGTCGATACGTTGCAAGTGGTCATACGTCCTTGTATGTCCTTTATTTTGTCACATTAAAACCAAAACATTCAATTTATTTTTGTTGTAGGTACAGCAGTAAAATATTAAAGGTTGGCAGTTTTTTTTCTTCTTCTTTTAACATAATGATTTTTTTCCCCCAATGGAATGTGTGAATTTGACTGAAATACATTATTTATGCTTCTTTTTAACTATTTGCTACGTCTCACTTTTTCAGTGGCACCTACATTGGCTTTGGAAAACTTAAAACAGAACTTCTTTTGGCTTCCTACCTTAAAAATATTGTATTGATAGAATGCAAAGCTAATAGTGCTCCTATAATAAGGATCTCCATTTCATAATGCTCTTTAATAAACCTCTAAGGCCTGTGAAAGAAATTTTACTGAACTTCGTTAAATTGCATAAAGTGTGTTTGTTATGACCTTATAACACTCTCCGGTCTCCTTGCAAGACAGGAGAGTTGTGTTAAATATATGAAGGTTAGGCTGAGAGAACCATATCTACAGTTTTCAAGGTTGGGAGAATGTCCTTGAAGATAAATTACCATGCTTGAATAAATATGCTGCACTCTGAGGGTTAGATGCTCTTCCTTTGCAGGCAATTGAATAAATCTCACTAACTCACTGGGAGTCTCAATCTCATTGATTACGGTAAATACTTCCACCATCAGACCTTCAACAAAAAACAAAACAAACAAAAAAACACTGTATCTGCAGGGTTCCCATCATTCATCCTTTCCAAAATACATTTTCTGATTAATTCAATTAATTCTGTAGATCCTTTCTATGATTTATGGATTCAAACTATTTACCTAGTTGGGTTTTCATCCACAAATGAAATAACATGTTCACCTCTTATTAAGCATCGTGGTGAGGAGACTTTCCTGTTTTTTGCTTCTGGACAAACTTGCATCAGGTGATCCAATTACATTTGGAGAGCAATAAAATAAAAAAAGGCCCCAAAACAAATGACATTGTTCAGAATATCTGTCAAAATGCATTTTTCTTCAAACCTCAAGATTATGATCTGCTTTTTGCTATAATATACAGAATGCACAGTTCATGGTCTGAAGTGAGAAATTACAAGTAATCAGGATGTTGACGGAATGTTTTACTTTGGACTTCAAGTTAATGCATCACACACAGGCAAATAAAATTGCAATGGATCCTGAACCGGTTTTATTGTTGTAAGTTTGTCAAAAATACACAACACCTGTTTCAATTAGAACAAGACTGAAAAGCATGCACCATTCAATAAAACATTTCCATGACTTGCTAAAAATCTTTTCAAAAATGAAGAACACGGTCACTAAATGATAAACATACATTTAGCTTTTCTTTGAAAAATAAGCAAAGAACAATCAAAACATAAATGTAGAGGCTTTGAAGGAACGTTTATACTGATAAAACCAAGCTTGTAGTTCTGATTGGTGGATGTGGCATGTCGCACTTGGTTCACTAACCGGGATGAACAAATAACGGGCAACACTGATGCTTTCCTTAGTGTACAAAAATAAAAGTTACTGTTTAGGGAAGTGTGTTTTTTGACTTGCTGTGCTGCCACTTATGGTGTGTAATATCCACCTGATGGGAGGACCAAATAAAGAACACGTGTAGCTTATCACAAGCTGCACATATAAAAAGGAGCTTCCATTAACCTACACAAATTATGTTAAATGGATATAACATGTTTTAAACAGATAGACATGGTCTATAAGGAGATATATAAAAAAAGGGCTAAAAGGAAAACCACAGGGCTAACCAACAATACAGAAACAAATCAAACTTAGGATTTAAGATGTGGAGAGATCGAAAAAATTAAACATCCCCAAATATTCATGGATCACTGGACAGAAGCAGTGGTCCTTGGGAGCTGTCAGTAAGCAACAGTTGAGGTGAACACTCAGTCTATCGGCTTCTGCTGCGTTTATCCATTCAGTCTTCTTTAGTCGCCTTTGGTTAGGAGGTCCTCTATGTATGCATCAAGTTCATCATCTGTGTTTATGTCAATATCCTAAAATGTCAAGAAAACAAGTTTGCTGAATCATGAACAGCATCAAATGGGTCAAACATGCAGCAATGTGAAAAACAATGTACACTTCAGATTAGTACTTCTTACCTCTTGAACCTTCTGTAGAAGGGCTACAATGTTAGTCCGTAGTTTTTGTAGTTTTTCATCTGCTTCCTTCAGTTTGACCTCAGTGTTGTTGTTCTTTTCCTCCACAGCTTTGGCTCTGGCATCAGCTCTGCTCTGATACGAGTTACACAACGACTGGAGGCCCGACTCATACTGCTGGAAATACTCTTTCTACAGAGAGGGGAAAAACTCTGTTAGCGTCAGAACCACTCGCTTTATCTTTATGACATTCTCTTTATTTTATGATGTTCAGGATCTGATGGGGAGATTGTAAAGTATCTCCAAGAACCAGCTATTGCTCTACTGTCTGATTTATTGTCAGCTATTCTCAGACTGACAATAAATCTCAGACTGCTCTGCTGCCGCTAACAAATATGCTATAAAAATTCCACCCTGTAATTAAAAATCACAGGCCGTTTCTATCAATCTGTTTTTCTAACAAATCTGGGTGTTCCCTGAAAAAATCGATTTTACCCTTTTGCAATGACATTCATGATGAAAGAGAACAAAGAGGGCAAAGCGGTTGTTTTTAACTGTGTTGAGTCAGATCTCTGAGTGACTGAACTGAGATAAAGTCACAATGCAGATGTACAGCATGTAATTATGTTATGTTTGTGTTCAAACCTGGACTCAAACAATTTGTTGGACTATGATTTTCCTCAGTAAAAGTACCCACAAACCAACAAAACACTGATCAGGACGTGTTTGGTTGCATCATGTTTCTCACCAGAGGAAAGGCCATCAGCTCCTCAGCTGTCATGCTGTTAACATCATCCTTAGGAATCCGGAAAGCAGGAGGGAAGAAGTAACGCAGCATCGTCCTGAAACACAAAGAAGGACTTCAGTCACATCATGTGGATATTCTATGAAATTAGTAAAATACATCTTAACAATTTAAAATCATATTTAAAGTCCATTTATTTTTAGCATTTAGATGATTATAGTCGATAGCTAACTAAGAATATTATAGAGGGGCGTGCCGTGGTGGCGTAGGGGTTAGCGCGACCCACATTTGGAGGCCCTCAGTCCTCGACGCAGCTGTCGCGGGTTCGACTCCCGGACCCGTCGACATTTACCGCAGGTCTTCCCCCCTCTCCTTACCCCATTCCTGTCAGCTTACTGTCAAAATAAGGGACACTAGTGCTCGCAAAAAAGCCCCCTGATGGGAAAAAATAAAAAATAAAAATATTATAGAAAATCCTAAATATTGTATGACGCTTCATGAAGAGGGTGTCTATGTTCTCCAAGATAGACAAGATTATGATATCTTTGTATTAAAAATATTTCTACATTGATTCTAAATTAGCTGTAAAAATTGATTAGCTGTAAGAAAGGGCGGAGCCATTGGATGCAGTTCCCCTCCAAAACAGTTGGTGGCAACACCACCAAATTAGACATTAAATGTATACGCTTGCATATACACTTTTATACAGACATATATTCAATCACTTAAAGAACATATTTTCTATCTATTGTACATGAATTGGAAAATACAGATGCATGTTCCTTCACTAGCTTTAAGCCATAATTGGTAAAATGAACCAAAACAAACACCTGCAAAACATGATTCTGTTTGCAAAACCTACATGAATCTTTAAGTGAACTGAATAAAATGCATTTTTTGATGATAAACAGCTGTACGGTATGTAGCTCACCTCAACATGGCCACCAGGCTGTCTGTCACCTCTCGACTGGTTCCAGGCTGAGTCGTGTCGGGCTCCATGGGGGCTGAACCTTTCTCCGTCTCCTGCTGGGTGTCGGGAGTCTGGGAGTTAGGAGACGGTGGCCGCATCAACCGTACTTCATCACTGCCTTTGAACACCCTTTAGAGAAACGTACAACATGGAAATGAAGATAATGTTCTGCGGTATGAATTTAAATTTAAAATGACGCGAGATGATGTGTCTTACCATCGGTCTTTGGGTGTTGCTCGTGGGACGTAGTCAAATTTGACTTTCCAGCGAACGCTCTGTTTATTTGCCTCCACAGCGATGACTTTACCGGTAAACCATTCCTTATTGACGCGCACTTCAACCAGAAGACCTTTGTCTGTAAAAACAAAATATCTGTAGAAAAAAAAAAACTCTTTTTCACAAAGGACATTTTATGTGTATTAACTGACCTTTCTGTGCATTTTTTGTGTCATTCTCTGGCTCCTTCTGCTGCGTTTTCTCAGGAACCTGCAAGAACACCAACATTTTACAACCACAGTACTAGAGCAACATTTTACTGAAGAGAGAGGGATTAAAAAGGGAAACATTTTTGAGCAATTTTGATTATTGGGTGAACCTAGCATGCAGACTTAACGAAGAGTGCTATGCGTTAAGAAAACAACTAATATATTTTAAAAAAGCAATTAGAATACACAAGAAGGTTAATCAGATGAGAAAGAAATCTCTTGGTTGTTAGAAACTGTGAGAAAACCCAGCCTAGACTTATTTTCAAGGAAGTAGTGATGGAGCCCTTTAAAGCTACCTTCTCTTTAGCCCCTTGCTGTTGTGTGGGAACAGCTTTAGAGACAGAGGCTGGTGTAGGTGGCTGCTGCCGTGCAGGAGTGGATAATCCTTTCTTCTCAGCATGAGAGTGTGTTTTATCCTGCAAGGTCAATAGCAGAGGGGTTCTGACTGGAAAGCTAACTGAGCAGCTTGCATTAATTTGAAAAAGTCTCCAATTAAAATCCATGTAATGTAGTATTCTGCCCAGTTGGTAATCCACTTTGTTGATGCACTCTGACTCTGTAGAGAGGAAAAGTTGGTTGAATCTGCATAAAGTACAAGGTGAATAATGGCTCAGCATTACACTACATTTACGTTCACTGTCTTTATTATTTATTCCCCTCACAGCTTCATTTCATACGTCATATGAATATCTAAAAGCTAAAAGACAGAAATAAAGAAAGAAGTTAAATAAAAGGTTTTCTTAATCTTTTCTCATTTTCAGCATTTGTCTAAAGTGTTGACATTCAGAAATTATATTTTTGACCCTTTCAGATTAGTTTGATGATACATTCTCAACATCCAAGCTTCCATTACGGCGCCATGTGAGGGTACAGATCACGCAGCTGTGATTACTGAACCAAAGGCATAACGTAAGATACAACAGGTAAAGGAGGTATATTTCTAAAGATGCTATTTGACAACAGCTGTTGGTAACAACCCAAGTAATCCATACATAGAAAGAAACTCCTGACTGTGCGTTGACTTTGGATGAAGTATGGGACAGCCTGTAGTTTTTCACTGTGCCACAGCTTCACTTTACAGAGTAAAAGGTTGCCAATGCTTTAACCAAAACCACCAAAGTGGCACAAACATGATGAAGCTTGCAACAACTCCATCTAAACATGGATTGATATTTAAAACTTAAATGTGAAGAAGACACATTAGTACAAAGGCAGATCATGACAATCCTTTCAACACCTTCAGATTGAAGCAAAGATCTGTAAGAATAATCGTTTTGATCAAAAACTGATTTTGAATCAAGTTGTGAGAAATTTAAAGATTCCCACTCCTGATGCAGGTAGACTCAGTAGAATCTATTCTTTGGTTTTTAGAATCTTCTAACCCTGTTGCAAGCATTAGTACCTGTTATGTCTTGAATTCTTTTAATATAATCATAAGATGATTTTTAAGAAATTCCATCAACTCTGTATCATTACCTCATCCAACTTCCCTCGTTTTGGAGGCGGGGCCTTCTCCACCACTTTACCACGGTTACTGGCAGCTGTAGCCATCTTGGATTTCTTCGATTGTGGTTCTTCTTCCATTTCCTCCTCACTGTCTTCTTCCTCCTCTTCATCATCATCATCGTCTTCCTCATCCTCACTTTCCTCCTGCTCAATTATCCTCTTGCGTTGTCCAGCAGAAGCTGGTTTGATGGGTGATGCTTTGGTCAAGGACTATGAGAGGACAAAACAAGAGTATTTCAGATCTTCTCTGAAGGAAACTCCAAGAAAACCTTTGGATACCTTAAGACTACAATTTACGCGAGAGCTGCGACTGGGTGGAGGTGTTTTTGCAGAAGCTTTGGGTGTAGCCTTTGTTTCAGACGGAGGAATCTTTGCTGCAGCTCTGGTCCTGGACAGTTCTGGTTTAAGCGGCGTGGGAGGAGCTGCAGACGCTCGGGTGGGACGCTGAGAAGCTGTGCGTGACGGAGGGACAATCGGAGCATTCTTCAGGTGAGGTGGAAGAGGCGGGGAGCGTGGGCGTGTCATAGTCCTTTCAGAAGACCTTGTTGCCTAAATAAGCAACATGGAGGAAAGAGAAAATCTAATTACATCAAAGTTAAAATAGCCCTAGAGAATTACCTTGGATTTTCATAGGTCAAATTCATAAACTTCAGGGTCAAATCAGAGCTTTTCTGCTTTGCATTTGAGGATAAATTTATTCATGTCTTAACGTAATTAAAATTTTTCAACACAACTCCAAGTAATTGTTAGTTTTCCTTTTCATTTTCAAAATCACTTGAATCTATTTAATCCCCCCCATGATAAATTCAGATTCATCAGAAACATTTCCTAAACAGCAAAAAGATTAGTTTTAGTGCAGTTTCGTTTTCTAAATAATAACATAAAGCAATATAAGAACAGTAATGAGGATAGATGAAAAAATAAGCTTATGAAACCAATATGATCTAACAAACTTTAGGGAAAGAGAGAAAAAAAAAATTTTAAATCACAAGAAAGTCGTACCTGACCCGAAGTCTCTGTTGGCTTCATGCTGACTTCAAGTGGGAGCTTTTTGATGTCTGCTGCAGATTTAATTGTGCTGGTTTTCTGATTGAAAGAAATCAATTATTAATACAGTTTTATTCACAAAAAAACAGAATGGATGAAAGGAGGTAGCAGAAAATAGATGTGAATAAAATACCTGTAAGGCTTCTAGTTTCTCCTGCTGCTGTTTGATTTTCTCTGCTAGCTCTTTCTGCTTGTCTTCAGCTGTTGGTTTGTCTTTCTTTAAAACACCAACAGGAAAATTCTGCTTCTGTTCTGGAGCGTCACATCTGAAACAAATTTTAAATTATTAGAATAATTAAAAATAAAACAAATATACTGCCATGAGGAAGTGTTATACAAACAATTAAAATTTAAAGTGCAGATGTTTTTGACATGTTCAGTGTGTACCTGTCCTGGGTGCTGTCAGGATTCATGAGACAAACCCAGCTGTCAGGGTAGCGTTTGTCCACTGCATCCATCTGGAAAGGCAGCGTTCTCCACTTCAAACACTTATCTAAAAATAAAACGTAGAACCACAGGGCAAGTTTGATCTAATGTATATCCTTAGGGAAACCTAATTGATACCCTTAAAAGAAACACTAAATCAACATGTGCAACTTACCACACTGAATAGTAATGGGTATCTCCATGGCACGGCGTCTCTTGTATCTCAGCTCTGTAGATGGAGGTGCAGACCAGCTGGCAGACAGATATCCAAACTCATCCCAGAACTTCACAATGCCTTTCTGGGCTGCACAAACACAAAAACACAATTTCTTACAATATCATACAGTTTCTAATTAGTTATTCTAAAAGGAAACAACCCTATCCTTGCTTGTTGCATCTATTAAACAGCTAATGTCGACTGCTAATACTACCAGGAGGATGAGAATGTTAAGAAATAAAGGTGTACTGAGAAATTGTCTGAAATTGGATTTTCAACTTGCTGTGCCTGATCGGTAGGAAAAGTCAAAAATCCAACCCTTTTCTGATAATTTAACAGACCATACTTACAGCAACAACAATCTTCAGTGTGGAAGTTGTTGCTTCCAAAAAAGACTGCTCATTCAGAATGAAACTTTTAAGCATAATTTTATTTAATATCAAAAACTCAGCTAAAAACCCACAAAGCCATAATGTCCCCAATTACAAACCATTATATTTTCATGTCATACAATTTGATCCGCAGCGTTTACAGGCCTCAGTGCTTGAAGTCAGCAGCTGCTGGATGTAACTAATAAAATAACATGTAATTTAACTTAGTTACTTTAGAAATCAAGAAATCAGTAAAAAGAATTAATCAATAGACTGCTTACTTTTCCCAGTTAATTATGGAAACAATGCCAGTCCCCAGTATAAGATGTTAAATAGCTTTCAAAATATAAACTCAGTAATTACTTATTTAATTAAAAACATTAACAAAACTTTTTTTGCAGACACCGCTCTCATAAATGGGAGGACATTGTCTCAACTTCTCAGATGGATAAGTACAATGTTTCATAAAGGTTAGATATTTGTATATGCTGTTGATTCAAATCCATAAAAATAAAGCACTTAATTCAATCAAGTACCAAGGATTACTTTGAAAATCTGTCAAATAGAAAGACGTATTTTAAAACCCTCAATAATAAGGAGAATCACTTACACTGCATCTATTAAGCTTTGTTATAGATGATACAAACTGCAGTCTAAAAAATAAAACCTACTTACCAATGTTAGTGTCCTTCCAGTACTGAGCTAAATGCTCTCCCATGGCCTTCAGTAAGTGTCGATACTCCTTAGCATCTGCAAAGTCCTGCTTGTTGTGGGTTGGCTCAAGCACCAAATATGGGACATCAACAACTCCAACTACACCTCCACATGCCCTTAAAGAGAAAGATCATTTCATTTTATTCCAAGCCTTAAAGTGACAGAATGCTGAAGTTTCACTGTGTTTACGTACATGCCTCCCTCGAGCTGAGGACCCGTCTTCTCATACATCTTGATGAGACGAGAACAGTTGTACACGAACATCCCGTCCAGCTCCCGCTGCCCAATATTTACTCCAAAAATAAAATTCAAGTCCTTGGGTTCCTTTAATGCTCTGAGAAAAAGGTGAGTGGAGAAGATTGTTAATCTGAGTTTGCGTTATGGACTGAATTGTGTAAGGCTTAGAAATTAATCAACAGCCAAGTTTTTTTTAGACTGTTGTTTAAAAGGGTTTCTCCAAATTACATTTTCATTCCGTATTGTTGAAGTTTATCTAGACAACAAGTGTGAACTCATAAATCAAGTTTTCTTCATCTAAATTTGTATTAATGTTGATTAGTTTACAAACAGGGCAGAAAAGCTCTTTTGTTTGATCTGGGTTAGTGTAAAAAGGATCAATTAAGTAGAATATGCAAAATTATGTATACACCTGACTGAAATATCTCAACTGATGACACGTTAGAGGTAAGAGTAGAAAAAATGCTCATGCAGCAACATGAGCTGTTTCCTTTCTGTCTCCTCACTCTCCTGTGGTTGATTTGATAAGATTTCCAATTATGTCTTCAGTTTTGATTTTATCGTTTACCCTGTCCTCAGACTGAAATGTGATCACTGACCCAATCCGTTTATTATATATTGACATTAACAATAGATTAAAACTGAAATTATATTCCTTTGATAAAACACAGTAACATGTCCTAATCAATCCAGTTCAGTAATCAAACACAAAGGTTAAACTAATAAGCAACACATGATCCATTCATCGAGGTTGAGCTGCTTCAGCGTTCATAAAAATAAAAACAGTGTTTTACTGCTTCTGTAGTAAAACACTGTACTATACTGCTTCTGTATAGTGCAAAGATGATTTCCCCTGATGCTTACTGATGCATATTAAAATATATTAGGACTTTGAACAAATACATCTTATTTGTTCAATAAGACATATTGAACAAACATATCTTTAAAATGAATACAAGTTTTTAAGGATTTTTAAAAAGGAAGTCTTAAGTGAAATCAGGTATTCTCAAACAATGTGGTTGTGGTCTCTAGCCTCTAGTTCTTTGCAGTAGGCCTTACTGAGATGCACCCACTAGAAACATGTTACAGTAAAAAAATATATATATATATTATATTATTTAATGTGCACTAAATGACAAACGAAATATTTCTGCTGTATTGATCAAATGTTCAATGCCAACTGCATCTACTTCTAGGTGGAAACGTACTTCTGTTTGGCTTCTAGATTTCTCTTTCGAATGTCAGCGTCCCTTCGTAGCATCATGGCAGAATCCTGAACTTTTCTCAGAATTGCCTGAGGAAATGAAGAAAGAAAATAAGTGAGAAAAATCAAAGTGAAATGTTACACAAAGATTCACCTCACTAAATAACAGATTTTTTTTTATGTCGACAATTTGAACAGAAGATTGTTTTTACCCTTGATTCTTTTGACAGATCATTTCCTAATCTGGTCTCCATGGCGACGCTCTTACTCTCCGCCTCTCTCGCTTTCTCTTCAGCTGATAGACAGGGGAAAATTAGATCAGATTCACTTAAAAATACAGCAACTGTTTAATAAATCCAACAAATAACAGAGACACCCACCGATTTTTGCAAGATGATCTGCTTTCTTCACTTCTTGTTCAGCACGTGTTTTGAAACGAGTTGATGAGTATTTATAAACCCTTTTTAGTAAACGGGAAAAAAACAAAACAAAACAAAACAAGAATATGCACTCAGTGAAAGCAGCATAAAATGAATTCAGAGTCAATACATTTGACATCATGTTACCTTGGTTTATAGAGACAGCAAGAGAGTCTCTTGGTTCTGACTTTATGTCCCTGGATAAAAATCCTCATGCGTGGGTCGATGTACACAACAGCAGTGTACGCTCTGAATGATCTCCGTTCTGGTTTCCTGTGCAGATGTTCAAAACATTTCACACTGATACACATAAACAGTTACAGTATATGAAGTCTTTCACATAATGTTGTGGTTCCTTTGTTAGTCTTTCTACGAAGTCCTTTGGCTAAACTCACACTCCTTCAGCGGGTGTCCCAGCCATGAGGATGTCCTGGTGATCCGACTCTACGTCCAGTTCTGGTTCTCCATTGTCCATCAGCTTTAGGTTGTAGACGACCACAAGAGTGCCTTAGGAAATAAACAGATGGAGGTAACCAATTTTATTTATGTAATTATTCACAAATATATAAAATAAAGAGTTATTTTATGTGCTTACCACTGCTGCTTTCTATTTTGTTGAACTGCTCCATGAGTTGGTGTTCATTTTTAAAAGGAGAGTATTTGAAGATGAGCTCGGTTTCTACTGCATACTTCTCAGGGTCAGAGGTCAGGGGCTCCTTGGTTTTCAGGTCCCAGGAGGGGAGTGGCACAATCACCTGAAATGAGAAGATCAGAACCTTCAACATGCTATAAAACGCTTAAATATCAGCCATGTTCTAAAAACTACTTGGTGGTAATTTGGATGTTTAAAGCCATGAGTTTCTTGGAAATTTCCACAGTTTCCACATTTCCCAATAAATTGATCTGATGCATAATTATGTATTTGTAAGACAAACTTTGTTAAATACAGGTCTTCCTGAAGTAACTGGCAACAAATAAGGTAACAAGAATATTTAGGGAACTAAATTAAAAACAAACAACAAATAAGGCAGTTTCGTAAGTAATTTCTTTCACATTTATGAGAGCGGCCAAATCGTGCAATACATTTTCTGCCAGTTCTCTGCATCAGGGGGTGCATAGTATTATCAGAACTTAACATGAGCATGATACATTAGCTAAAACATCAACCCACTGAGCAAAAGATGCTGCCACTGTATTTGTTGAAGAAAGTTAGCTAAAGTTTTAATTTTTAATCAAATGAGAACAAAGAGTAAATGCTGTCCAACGCTCGTCATACCAAGGTGAATTGTTATTTAAATGCGTTTCCTCTTGACACAGATCACTGCTGATGTAAATTATTAGCTTAGTTTCAGAAATGTTTGCTTATGCATTTGGCAGACGCCTCTATCCAAAGCAATACAGAAATGAAAATAAAATGCTTAGACCTATTTAGCTAAAACCAACATGGTTATTTTACAATGAATGCAGTGGTGTAAATGTCATGTTACTCATTTAACAGAGCAGAAATAGAAAAAGCTGTTTCCTTACTAAAACAGTTTCTATATAAAACCTACGTTTTGAAAATGGATGTTTTTATTTTTGTCAAGTTTTTTTTTTATGTATATTATTATTTCGAGTGAAATCACATTTTATTTTACTGAGATTTTAGAATCTTCTCATCAGCTGCCTCAGCCGTCCTGAGGCAGCTGATGGAAATGAATAACTTGTTTTAAAAAGGCAGGCATCAAATAACTTTTAAACTAAAGTTATTTTTATATCTTCAGACTGAGAAGTAGAGAATAGGTTTATTACTTGACAGATCAAAAATAAATGACAAGAGGTTGAATAAACCTGGTATTGTTACGCCTCACTAGCAACGTTTTTTTTCATAACAACACATTAAATAAAGTTCAATACATAAAATAGACACGCATATATTCCAACCCATGTCATTACGTACTGGTAGAAAACACCATGAGTTAGATATTGTAAGTAAAAAAAAGATGTCTGACCTCATCAAGCCCTTCTTCTTCATGGAAAGTCCTCGACAGGAAGAGACACGTCAATGTGTTATCCTTTTTTGTGAACAAGATGAAGTCTTTCCCAATTCGCATTGAGCCCCTGGAGCAACAAAGTTAAAATACCATGTGAGACATTTTTACACCAACTGCGTACAATAAATATCAAACAGATTGAAAGCACTCACGATTTCAATCCATTTCCATACTGGCCGATCTGAGTGGACTCTGGGGAGCGCTTGTTTGACTTTCCAAACTGAATCACGTGGGTTGCCTCAACTATCAAAAAGGAGATGTTTCGAAAACACAATAAGAAGCGCACATCACTAAAAACCTCATTATGAGCCTACTCTAAGTCTTGCTTACTTGGGTCCATTCCAATGCCATCATCTAGAAAAAAAAGCATAAAACCACCACGAAGCTCTGGTCGTTTTTCTGGAATAGAAACACAGACAACAATTATAAAATGCAATCTTTGTGAACAACTCAATGTGTAAAACTGGTAAAACACTTATAACTGTACCGGTGTAGATGTCTATTCTAGTTGCATTGGCGTCTCTGTAGAAAGAAAAAAAAAAAAAAAAGAACACAGAACTGTTAGAAAAAAATCTGTTTAATGAACATTATCTTGGTAAAACTAGTTTCCAATCAAACTTATTACCTTGAATTGTCCACTAGCTCAGCCAAGGCTCCAAATAAAAACTCATGGGTTGTCCTAAGAACATACAATTAAAATTCTTAGTCCAAAGGTAAGTACTAGAGCACATTCTCCTAATATAAATAATCTGGAACTTCTTGTTCCAAAATTACAGTATAAATTTATTCTGTCTGCAATGTTCTGTAAACTTCATGTGAGCATAACTAACATGCTTCCCAGCAACATTGTAAATTGTGCCGGCCAAGTACGCTGATGGCAACATAATGCAACTCTTCTTTTGTTCCATTTTTGTAGAGGCGTTTGCTTCTCTCCAAATATGGATTTTTCTCATACAAACAAACTTATATTACCCAAGCTTTAGGTGTGTATATACACTTGTGCACCTCCAATTAAACTTGCTTCACAATCCTCTCAACACTGTCTGTATCCCTATTGCTTGAGGCCTTTTTCTTTCCACTTAACTTCGCAATAAATTTGCTTAGCAGAAGAATGCTATGAACAGTTTTGTGTTTTTTTTTTAAATTTTGTGTTATGGTTTAACCTCCCTGTGGAGGGTCTTCATGTTAGCAGTTCTCTATATGATTGTGCGGGTCTTAACATTCATGTTCTTTAACTAAGGAAGTTGAACAACTTAACTTTTCAATAATATTTTAACTTATTGAGATGAGCCTGTTTACAAACTGAATCAACACATGAGTTATGGGAGGTGAGACTTGTTGGAAGAGCTTGAATTGTAAGGTGTGTCTAATGAATGGGCGTGTAACAGTCTGCACATTAACACAGCCCACAGACTGTAGCGCTAATAACCTCCCTGTAGCTGATTCAGATCTCACACAGGACTCAATGTTTCTTTAAAGGTACTGTAAAAGATTGTGATACCACTTTTTCATAATCCATCATATTTTCTGTTTGTGTGTTCACTGACAGAGGAAAGGGCTTTTTATGGAGGGATTCCTGGTTTTTATCTGGCTTAAAAACTGAACATCTTAAGTCTTATTTGATTTAGTCTATTTCTTTTGTCATAAAGTTGAGCTGCTCTAAGATCATAAACTGGTCATATTGTCAATGTTTGTACTTACGAGTTTGTATGCAGGTACTCAAAGGTAAGCTGAGCTCTGCTCAGGTTGCTGTAGCTGGAGTAGGCCATGGCCCCTCAAAGTTATGGTCTACTTCCTTCCTGTTTGCCTTCTTCCTGACCAAACGAGCTCTAGTCGAGAGATTTCATTCTGAAAAGGGAAGTTAAAATTACCAGTCATATGTATTAAACTGCACACCTCCCAAATTCGTTAACTAACAGTCCTGCGTAAGACAAAATTAACTGATATGCACGCTATGCAACATAGCAAAAGAAGCACTCACGTAAAAGACTCCCTGCAGGTGAAGGTAACTCGGGTGGACCACGTGGGAGGCCTGTTGAAGAACAACAAAATGTTGTGACTTTATCAAGGAGCGTCTTTTGGGCGAAGTGCTGCCTGAAAACACGTTTCCACATATGCCTGTATAAAAGCAGCACACAGACAAGCTGGACTTCTGGGAAGCAATGCAACTTTGTGTTTGCTTATGTATGCATGTTATAAACTGCTTATCTTTTGGACATCCGTTGTTACTAATGTTTACCGTCTGGCTAAAACTGCAGCTAACGGACATTAGCATCCCTTGACTGTTTATGGGGCAACGACGCTACTAGCTAGCCTTTCGCAGTCGTTAGCTAAACCTTGACATTTTGACCAAATTTGCAGGCCGTTGTAATACGACAGAAACTTCACACTGTAATAATCACACGCTAGAGGAATAGATAGTTTGTAATATTACGTCTTGGTCTCCTTGGCATAAACCAATCCCACAGGCCGCGTAAAATCCAGTTTCTTCGACGGCGATAGCTGATTCCCCGTAGCGCCCTGACAATATACAAATCCCGCCTCTGTCTTTCCGCAGACCAATAGGAAAACAACATGGCGCGATTCTCAATAACCATTGGTGAATACGTCCGTCTACGTAAGCAAAATTACATACCGGTGCACGCGAGGCGTTGAAGCGCACCTGTTTGCGCCAAAATGTAAAACTATTAAACTATTATATTATCAGACAGATAAATCTCAAAATGAACCACCATCTACTACATTTGTTGGGGAGGTTTTAATATATATGTCTCGTCTACTTTCTAACATGCACAAATAAGAAACTAAATTTGTTGAGTGTTAGTTTAAGACCATGGTCTTCAAACTATCGCACCAGTACAACTGGAGATACTTGGGCCAGTTTAACATGCATTTCAATTTATGGAGTCAAAAGGACCAGACAGCCAAAAAACGCACAGTTCTAAAGTCCCAAGTTCAGTTTGACAAGGGATTTCCACACAGTTTGGAGAAGTGTGGGATTTTATTTCAGCGTTTTCCAGAGCTTGATAGCTATGGGAAAAGAAAATGTTTGTATGGAAAGATATTAATATTGCCATATTATTCTCTATTTCTTCATCATTTTTTTTGTGTTTCATTTTGGTATACTTGCTTTGTTCCTCGTGTCCTTTCTTTCTTGTTTTATTCGTTCTTACCTTCCCTGTGCTCTTCATTCTTTCTGTCCTTTCATATTTATTTCTTCCTTAGCTCCTTCTGACCTTCATTCCTTCCTGTGTCCAACTTTTCCCCTTGTGTTCTCCTTTCCCTTACTACCTTTCTGTCCATGTGTTGCTCCTCCTTGCCTTGTGTGTCATTGTTCTTTTTTAATATAAAACACAGAAAACTCTGGAAAGTTGAGTATGGAAAAGCTTACACTTTTAACATGATCAATTTAGAAAAAAATTCTGAACACTTTATCACACCATTTCTATTTTTGTGTGCTTCTAATCCCTGATAGGGCTAGTTGATTAATGGCTGATAAGATAGCCACTAATCAAGTTAAAACAAAAGACAGATGTCAAAACACCTTGAGGAAATGTGGTTGATTCATAACCACATTCCCTCAAAGTGTATTATGACTAAAACTACTTTAAAATGGTTGTCAGAATGTGTACAAAACATCCCAATGAGTATAAATTGATCCAAGGCATGTATGTTGCCTCTTGTACAAGATGGCTTCATTTTGTATCTGTAATAATGGAAATAGCAAAAGGACAAAATCACCATACTTGTTAAACCTGGGTAGTGAGTTGGAGAACAAATTCAGACTCCTTCAGCAGAAAACAGTGAAC
The DNA here is from genome assembly GCA_903066825.1 of Alfaro cultratus. Classification (NCBI taxonomy): domain Eukaryota; kingdom Metazoa; phylum Chordata; class Actinopteri; order Cyprinodontiformes; family Poeciliidae; genus Alfaro; species Alfaro cultratus. The sequence goes on along the minus strand of CAEFZX010012580.1, from coordinate 29,104 downwards.
CACGGACTAGTTTTGGTTTGACAGAATTATTAGTTGATTATGGTAATTATTGTTTACAACAATGTGTTTCTCAGCATTTTATGCAAACATAATGGGAATGTTCAAAAATGGAGGTTACACAAATTTGTGTTTGAGAATATTTAATGATACAACCTGCCAAACACAGACATTAATTGAACTCATTCTCGCCAAATTTACCAACCACCTTAGAGACAGCTTTTACTCGACAGCAATAAAAAAACTAAATGCAATCAAAAATAACCATTAATCATCATGACTGATGTGTATCAGCTATTGTTATTTATTTCTTACACTGTGTGTAAGTTTATCTTTTTTTGCCCCACTGATGGCATTTCTCAAGTTTCATTGTTCATGTGACAATGACAATACAATTTTATCTTATCTTATGTTATCTACCTGGAATACTTAAAGCATAAAACAATACTAGTTCTTCTCATTCACATTAAAATTAAGATAGCAAATTTTATTTGGAAAGCAGTTGGCCTTAATATACAAAGTTCATTAAATTAAAACATAGAAATGTACACTTTATACAATTATGAAGTCAGGGAACTCATATTCACAGCAGAGAGCACATACCAATACATGTTGCACATGCTATCTGAGGTCTTTATGACGTGACAGTCACATTGCGACTTGTGATTTATACTAAAATGCTACATACATTTACATAATTTGGTTGCCTGTGTGTGCCAAGCTTAAAAACTGCTAAAGTATTTCTGTAAATACTTTATTTAGGATAACAAGGTCAGCAGCAATGAAAAGTATTTGGTGCAATGCAAACAACACCATGTAAACGAGTGTCGTGAAATATGTGGGAATATTTTGCTCTGTTTCATCCGCCAAAGAATTTCCTCGCTGTGTAGGAGAGTCACACTTCAGCTTTCAATCAAAGGCTCCTGCAAAAAATGGTAAAGAAGATAAGGTAGATTAAACAGTTTCTAGTCACTTTTGTAGTGTTATATATGCGACTAGAACAGCTAACAGATATTGGAGAAAAAGTGATGAAAGCTTAAGATCATTAAAAAAGCAAATTACACTTTGAGAGTTTTGTCCTGTAAAATAATATCGGTGTGGGGCGGAGGTTTTCAAGCTTGCAGCTATACAGAGAATCAAACAAACACCAAGCAGCAACACGCTGACTACCACCAGATGTTTCACCACCACACTTTGCTCTTCCTATAAATAAAATGGAGAAAAGGAAGAAAAATAAGATAGAATATTATCAAGGCAGAAATGAGGACATTCTTCAAGAGTGGCACTCCATACCAGAGTTAACATGACTGTCAAGAATGGGTCTTTCTTAAAGTGCATACTGTAGCAGGTTTGAGATGATGCAGGCAGCTCATCGGTCACTTCCACAGGAACCCTTGAAATATTTGACTCTGATGCAGAGCACTCTGGAGGGAGCCTTTTTTAAAATAACAGAGTATGTTCACAAAAATTTAACCAAAACTGATCACTAAAAACCATCTTATTGACACAACCAGGTATGTAAGAATATTTGAAATAATTTCATAATTTACTACAACAGAACCTCATGATTAGTTTTAAAAGAGCAATTTTTCTCCAGTTATTTTTTTAAATCTTATGAACCAAGAGTGCCATTAAACATTGAGAGAACTATAAAAAATATAGATAGCAAAAAAACTTATCAGTAATCTTACGGAGTCATAGGTAGGATGTGTTTTGGAGCCCTTATAGTGAGGCATATGTGTTCACTGTCTTCAGGTAAGATCCCCAATTCCAAACTAACAAGTTCTTTGTCTAGAAAATTAAATAAATTGTTAATGAAATAAGGAGAGCTTATTGTCACTTCAAACTGATCAGATTAAAAAAACACAACCTCCAAGCTTAAGCTGTCTGGCTGTTAATGTTGTGAACAGAACAATGTCTTTTAGCGTGCCGCTTTGTGAGGAAGAAGTCACAGTCAGAGGAACATGAAGATGCAAATCCATGACAGAAGAAGAACTCCTTGTTGCATTTATTGATGTTTTCTTATCCTTTTCCTGCATCGTTTGTAGAGGAGCAACTGGGGAGGCGTGGGCTGGAGAACTTGCATTTTCCTTCTCACACAAGGGAAACTTTGAGAAGGACAAAAGTAGAGTATTCCAGTCCTGTGACAAGAATAATGAACATTCATTTCAGAGCAAAACACTGTCTAATCCTGGAATACCTGTCGAATAATTATAAAAGGGCATTTATAAGTCATATTCCTATTAAATTAATTGATTCTGGTATAATGAAAATGGAAAATAACAGACAGCTTCCCATGTGAAGCCACGCAAGTAAAATCTAAACAAACAAATGTAACATTTTTAAACAGAACTTACAAAACAGCCATACTTTTTGCAATACTTCTTTGGGTGAACAACCTTTAACGCAAGCAAGAATACTTTTGATCTTGTACTGTCATATTCGTGGGTAAGATGAATTCTTGACATCATGGATGAAGGTGAATGCGATCTTACCTGTTCTATGTCAGGGTTAGGTAGAGAGTGAGAGAAGCTGTAAGAGCTGAGAACGATGAATGAGAATGCTAGAGTTAAGAGGCACAGGAAGAAAGTTACCCCTGGAGGGTTGTGGGATACATATTCTCTAAGGTTAGACCCCTGACTCATCCTCAGGCTTCCGTGTTCAGCTGGGATGAGGGAAGCTGCAAACAGAAAAGTATGAAAGTATGAAGCAGGTTTGACTAAAGCTCTGTCACTTAATCCTTTATAGACCTCTCAGCCCTCAGGTGATTTTTTTTGTGGACAGTTTTCTCAAGACAGGAATTGTTTTAATTGGGGTTATTTCTGCTTGTTCAAAGTATTTACGGTAAGTCATATGTCACATAATGCATTGTCAGCTCAATATTGTAAACTGCCATCTCAAAAACAACCACAGAAGCAGCATTACTTCAAGTTGGCCTCAAAAACAAAACTTAAAAGAATCAATAGGAATTAGCCTTTAAGAATTCAGGGCTTACATGTATCAGATTGTGAAGGATAGAGAATAAAGCTATTGAATGTCAGCTATCAGTGTTTCATCGGTTTCAAAGAGTAAACAACTCTCAAGACATTAGTCTCGTAAAAAGATACACTTTAAGGGGCGAGTCCTCGTGGCGGTGGTCGCAGGTTCGATTCCCGGCCTGGCGACATTTGCCGCACGTCTTTCCCCTCTCATTACCCTAATTCCTGTCGAACTACTTTCAAATAAAGGCCACTAGAGCCAACAAAACCTTTTTTAAAAAGGTTTAAAGATATACATTAAGACATAAAGAGATCATGTCAAGCTGTAGAAAACATGACATTTATGGCTTTTATCTCTATAGAAGAACTTAATGATTTTTACAACTATATTCAGTATGACTACATTACTCAGAGAGAGCGATACTTAACGTCCTTTATCTGAAGCGAAAGAAACTTCAGTAAAACAGCGTTTTTAATATTCCGTCTCTAAACTGGAGACGTGTACTTCCACTCAACAACTCCACTAATTGTTGCTAGCTAAGTAGCTTCGCATGACACTTCCTTACCTTAAAACAGCGCCTTTATGTCATTCCAAATATCCGGATATCCTCTGTGAAAGGCATCAATAGAAAGTAGATTAAAAGTCTCCAGTTAAGTTTTCACATTAGCACAGCGAAAATGGCAACGCAAACATAATCACGACAGTTTTCTAGTTTACGGCCGTACATTACCATGGCGACTTTGATTACGTAAGTCACATGACGTACCAGCCAATCTGAGTTGTTTTCGAAAATAGTCGCAGACAGAACTGAGCCAATAAACATTAACTAAAAGATTTACATGTACATCTCAAAAAGTAAAAAAAAAAGGCCAAATATAGTTGAGCTAACAGCTAGTAATTCTCCTAAATTTCTCCCAGTTTTGCACAGTCGGTGATGATTTGGGGAGCCATGTCATATTGTGGTGTTTGTCCAGAGTGTTTTATGAAGTCCTAAGTCATAACAACCATCTAGCAGAATATTTTAGAGCACTTCATCCTTCAAACCTGCACCTGTTTTACTGCCAAAAGGAACCAAAACCTATGTTAACTTCTATTCTTTATTGTTCAGCAAATTGGACTGATCAAAATCCCAGAGGGAATCTATGGAGTCAAGATGGAAATGAGACAGACATTTTGAGGCAATTTCATGCAAACAGACCCGATTAAGTACATTTACATATATTGTAGTCCATGAACATGCTTTTCAGTAGGCAAATATTTCTGCATGTATCTTTCATTTAAACTTGTCTCACATAGTACTCCAGTTTTGTACAAACAAGTGTTGTTTCTCATCAGCTGTAAGGCATCCTGCCCTCATCTATAACTATGTATTCTGGTCTGTATGCTTGGGGCATGCCCTGTGCAGGTGATGAAGGCACAAAACCCTAGGGGAAATCTGGAATGACCAATTAACATAGAATACATAATTCTGGACAATAGTTAGGCAACAGGGACAACATGCAAATTTAATGCAAAAACCTCAGGAAGGGATTCAAACCCAAGACTCTTAACTAGAAAATAGTGCAAAAAAGAAGAGAAATATATTTCTGCAAAATCTCTCCGTGTTTAAAGACTCTTTTAGTTTAACCTTTTGAATTTAATTACTACAATACTTTTCTGAGATTTTAATTTACTGAGATGGCCCTATTTACTACCAAATGTTGTATATATAAAACACACATTTAAAAAGGTTAAAAATTAAGGTATTCTTTAATTCAAAAAATTTTAATAAAAAAAGTTCATCATAATAATTAGTCATAAATTTGTTATCAGAAACACAGATCTATGTAAACAGCTCTTAAAGAGGAAAAAAAATAAAAATCAAATAACACTGCAACACAATCACAGAGAATATTTTGTTCCAGCTCATTATTTCCCTTTCTCATAACCATAAAATTTTCACTCAGTACTTATTAAACCAATCAAGGTGTCCAGGTGACTTTTATAGGCTTGAAAGCCCACACATCAGGGTGTCCCGTGTGGATCAAGTCTTTATAAGGAGAAGTGCTCCACTGGAAAGGTGGCACCTGATCCCAGGTCGGTCCGCTGACTGCCAGCATGCCATACTGTCTGAACATTTCGTAGGAAGTCAGCTACAAGGGAACACATAAAAATTCATGAAAGATGGATAATAATATCACAGAGTTAATTTAATGTCAATCAAAATCTAAACACACGGAGAAAGAAGAAGTGGGATTTCAGGAAAAAGGAACAAACCTTCATGTCTGTTCCTCCGTGGGGTCTCTGCTTTAAGGCACCAAACGGGTATGTCCCATTAGCTGGGTTCAGGTCCGAACGAGCCGAGATGGCGTTCTCCCCATTCTGAGGTGGATCACATCCATCACACTTTGACAATGGATCTTCTTTGAAATTATTGTACCTAAAAAAAAAAAAATGCATACAAGCTGTTAAACCCAATCCATCTGTAAATAAAAGAATGAAACTAATGTTTTGCAAACTTCACCTCATAAGGTGCACCATGGATTCCAAATCTATGACATGAGTCTGGTTTCTTCTGAATATCTGAGCCCGAGGATTCTGATCCAGAGAGAACCAGGGGCCGTACTTCTCCACCAGTTTATTGCAGCCACTAGCATTAAAGATCTCTACGTAGTACCTTCGGATGAGCATGTACGGGCATAAATCAGAACAAAACAACACAAGCAATCATATATATAGATGATGTTTCATAACTGGATTCTTACGGGATGTTGTAACTAGCCCAGTAACCGTTCTTCAGGAGCTCCTGAGTCTTATCTTTATATACAACAAGTCCCCTGCAGAAATACGAGATACACACTGCTCATTTTAAATAGATCAATTGGAAATAGTTAAAAAATAATCAGATCCAGGTGAGTAAAAAACTCACGGAATTTGTTCCAACACAACAAACAGGCCATCTTTAATGTCAGTCTGTCCTGGAGTGAAGAGGTTATAATCCACAATCATCCACTGATTGTTGTACCTGTGAACACAGACGACAGACTGGAATGTACACTGACCTCTGATCAAACACACAGCAAAGATTTTCATTTAGTACAGGCCTGTGTGACTGATCCTCAACTAACTGCTTCAGCATTTCACAGAAAACACGTGATCAGTCTGAGATAAAAAACTGACCTCAAATACTCATGTGACTTTACATCACAATCAGCTGTTTTAAGACATTTTTCTACATTATTCCACATGACTGGGTATTGGTTTATTTCCTATGCTTTAGAGATAGTATTCTGTTTTATTACTCAAATAAAATTTTGCAGCAATGATGCGAAGGCACGGGCTACAATAGACATCCGGGCTATTATAGCCATATGTTTATATAAAACTACCGTACATTTCTCATTCTATTAATTTTTTAATATAATCTATTGTATAGCTATCGCTGTGTCTCTTTTTGCTCTTGGAGCAAAAAGTTGTGTCAACTAATTTCTCTCTAAAGTGCTACACTCCTTCAGTTAGAGTAAAAGTAAAACAGAAACTGACTGCAACCCACATTTTTATAATATAAGCAACAGAAACCAAGTCTTACTATTTAGAATACATTGTTAGTGGATTCTTCATTTCCATTTGTAAAACTCACGTTCCACTGTTGTACTTGCTGAATATCTCCGCCCAGTCCTGGCCTGTAGTCGCCAACCGATTAGCAACAATGTTCCGCAGCCATTCCATTACCGTTCCCGTCGGCTGGACAAACTTCCAGAGAGCAGGGTTGCTGTTGCCAATGGTGGTTTCCAGTGTAACCTGCAGGCACAAGATGGATTTAAAAGACAGAATAGGAAGAAGATAAACATCCACACTGGAAAGTTTAAATCAGAACAGTTTAATTCTCACCAAACCGCTGCTTAAGATGTAAAAGTCATCTCCAGAAAAGATGGAGCCAGGATATGATGAGAAAGCCTGCGTTCCTCCAGGAAGAGAATCATTGTCTTCAAAATACAAAAAAGACATTTTAGAAGTTTTATATTCTTTCAAAGAACACACGCTTTCTAACCTACACCTCCTAGATTTAAGCATTTAATTTAGAAGAGACTCAACTTGTGCTGAAAATATATCAAAGGAAATCCATCAGATTGTAAGGCAGGCACTTAATGCCAGCATGTATAAAATAAATTATTCAACATATGTCTTTACAGGTCATTATTTATGAGGTAAACATGTGCCTTTATGCATAACTATTTGTATATGTCCAAGACATATAGAAAATTGAAACAAATTTGCAGTTGTTTCACATCATGAAACAACTTAAACATTCATTCTGGCTCTTCAAATAGATCTCAACATGCACAATCAATATAATTATCTTGCCCTGAACACTCCTAGATCTTGAAATTAATAAAGGTTTTTATATATTCACTTTTAAACTTGATTTACTACATGTTAATATTACTGATATTTCTAACTCCAGACAGGGAACCTTGCCATGACCAACACACAGAATCAGTAGATTTAATACCTATTAATTACAACTTAATATGTTGATTTACTTCACACTAAATAAAAATTTAATTTCATATGCTGGGGCATTATCAATTCCTTTTCTAGCCATTAATTTTGTTGGAAGCGACACACATAAATATTCAGTTTCATTCTGAGGTTTAGACATCAATGACCACAATGAATGAAAATGCATTTTCAGAGGTACCTAACGGAGAAGTTTTGAAGGCGAAGATGTACTTCTTCATAATGCGCAGCATGGCCTGGTAAGAGTTCCAGGTGTCATGTGACACCAGCAAATCTTTATTGCTTGGCAGCAGCTTAATGAGTGCAGAGCAGGAGCCAGAACCAAGGAGGCGAGTTTTGCTGGATTTATTCAGCGCTGACTCCAAGTCTTCAAGATCTCCACCCATCTGGAAAAGTCTGGTTGTGAAGAGTAGCAGTGGAAAATGTGAGATAACAGCAACATAAAAAGTTGATTGTCTTGGCTCAGATTTACGCAGTAAAAGCTAAGAGCTTACAAGAAGCCAAGTGGATTGAGGTTGAAGCGCTCAGTAGGAAAGTACAGCTGGTTATAGTAGCCGTCTTCAAGACCTTTAAGCTGCAGCAGCGCCAGACGCACCTGAAAAGAAGAGATAAATCCTAAAGCAACTCTAAATAAGAACAACAGGAATAGTACAAATATTGATTATTACCTGGTGCCAGTAGGGTGAAGCCGGCTGCTTCTCCACTTGATCCTGAACCCACTGAAGGTTGGCTGAAATGAAAGTCTTAAGGCGCTCACAGTAACCAGATTCAGACTTGAAGGACCCACAGTAACCCATCAGTGTGTTCATCCAGTGTTTAGAAATGAGCTGAAACAATAATATGCAAAATTGTTAGGGAAAAGACAAAGTATCTGACCTTTTGTCTGAAAGAGGGCCAAGCTTACCGCAGAAGTGACTGAAGCCTCAACGGCACCAGCAGCATAAGCTTGGATGCTGTCATTGTACCGACTGCTGGTTGTGACCTCCAAAAAGGACCAGCTGACATGAGAGTATTTGAGAAGAAATGGAAATACAAATTAAGCAGTTAACTTAAAGATCTTCCTACTTTATCACGAATTAAAACATATCCAGTACATTTCCATTTGCCGGACTGCAACAACCCGTTAGTCCCCACATCTGGGTGATATTTTAAGCAACTTCAAACTAGTTCTTGTAAACAAAGATTTGAAGAAAACTAGATTTATCAATTTTTGTACATCTTAACTCTGACATTTGACTCAACAAAAAGCTTCTGATTTTAAAGGGACCATGTACCGTTTTATCTAGTGTAACACAATAAAACAGAAAAAACCTTTACACACTTTATGTTTGATGTAAAGGCCCAGCTTTTACTATAAATAAAAACTTGTCAGGCATAATTGTTTTAGGATAAAATAGATGGATGAATTTAAATCCATGTGTAGTTTTTAATTAAACCATTGTATTTTGGGCTTTAAGTTGCAGTCCAAACTTTGAACAGATGCTATAAAGAAAATGCTTATTTTCAATTTCCAGGAGACTTTAGTCCACTTGCAGCCAGATGACCTTATCGGTTGACTTTATATTTTGACCATTTTCTAAACTTCCGCAAACAGGCAACATTTATTACAAAAATATATTTTAAAAAAATTCAGTTTTCTCTACATAAATCTTTACAGCAAAACTCATTGCTGAGCAGAAACGTTTTCCTGATATACTTCTTTGTTTTTATTAAAGTTTCCTTCCAAACTAGAAGAAAGAAACTAATCAAGTAAACTTGATTATGTTTCTGGAAATAGTCGTTTACTGTGATCATATTAACTCACTCTCAGTAAACCTGAATTGACTTGTATATATTTGAACTCACCCTGTTGTGCTGATGTTATCTGTGAAGTTTGCCCAGGCAACATAATCTTCATGATAACCTTCGAGGATGGACAGCTGCCCGCTTTGTTTGTCTATGATCGCTGTTTGGACTTCAGCTCCAGCGGACAAACAAAAGCAACACAATCCGAGTAAAGTCACAAAGAAGCTAAAGGTCTTTGAGGGAGTTTCAGGGACAAGCATCTTGTTTTGCCTGGACGCCATGTCTCAGTGAACAAGTCACATGATACCGAGGGATATTCAGCACGTGACTTTCCTGGAACGTTTTAGTTTCAAAGTAAAAGTTTGTGTTTTAATCGAGAATTTTACGGAAGAGGATTAGGGCCACCGAAAAAAGAAATTTAAATTCTGACTTTAAAGTCAGAATTCTGAGACTTTAAAGAATTCTGAGATTAAATTCTGAGATTAAATTCTGACTTTAATTCTGAGATTAAAGTCAGAATTCTGACTTTAAAGTCAGAATTTAATTTTATTTTTTTTTTGGTGGCCCTAATCCTCTTCCGTAGAATGTCGGCTCTTTTTCGGGATCCGGATCTTTCGACTGTACTGTGAAAACAACCCTGCTCTTTCGGCTACCAAACAGCTCTCCTATTCACATTGCTGTAGATATGCATTACGAAAAACAATAGAGAAACAAGCAATAAAAAGAGATAAAGCAAGCAATTAAATAACAGTTTCTATCATTCCACTTATTGAACTGGCTCAAATGCAACCGATACATCAACGACCTTGGTTGGCAAGTAATAAATGACAAGACAATCAACATGTAGATATTTATGTAAAACTACTTCATACAAATACATAATACAGTCATAATAATAATCTTTGTAAAATCATTGCCATATGTTTGTTTATCTCTAGTCAGGCCTCCTTATTTTTTACAGTCCAAATCTCCCCAGTTCATGACTATGTCCATCTCAGCCTTCAACTCCCCCATCGGTTTCCATCGACTCCAGAATTCCTTCCATGACTTCTGCTTTTCGTCTCTTCTTTGGTAGATCACCATGGAAATGTTCGGCTGTTTTCTGTCTCAATGTCTCCACCGTATCCTCAGCATCAGCCCATTCCAGCACAAGACGTCTGCCGTACAGATGGGTGCTGTGGCAGAGTGCAGCGAAGGCTTTCTGCAAAGAAAAGACCATTTATAAACATGTTTACTACATTTAAGCACATTCATGATTTTAATTCTTGAATTATGTTTCTGAGAATGCGCATCATAGGAGAAAAACCTTAGCATCCTGTTTGGTGAGGAAATCAACAAAGGCAAAGCCCCGATGGTTCCCTGAACCAGCTGCTTTCTTAGGAAGACGGACAGTCTTCAGCTCCCCAAATGTACTGAAAATACATTTTATGAGGGAAATAGTTTGTCAACACCAAACAAGACAAGCAGAGTAAATAAAAAGGCAGAAGGAGTCGCTTGCGTGGTACCAGAAAAGCTCCCGAATTTCCCTGACAGTGGCTTGGAAGGGAACATTGCGGACAAGAATCTTGGAGCCTGTTTGCTTCTTCTCAGCTTGCTTCTTTTTGTGAGACACCTCAGCAGTTCTGCCCACAGAGGTAACACAACTGAGTAAATAGTGACTTTACACAGTTTATATTTCCTATGAATGTATTTTCCAACTTACCTTGTTGCTCTTTCAGAAATCTTCACCTCTAGCTGATGATCATCCAGCACACAGTGCTGAAAGAGAGGAGAGTGCGCACAAGTTAGCCCAAATTCAGGCTGTGCAGTCGGTAAGTGGAACCGGTTCACTGAGAATATGGCATGGGTACCTGCAGTTGCCTAAGAGCCTTCTGTGCAGCCTCTGCTGTCTGATATTGAACAAAACCGTAACCCATGGACAACACGTTACCTGCAAGTTCAAACTACAGGTTACCTATTGATGTCACTGAGGATCAGGACAACAAAACTCAAAGAAAAATTGTAGTAGGAAAAGATAAATTACCAAACATGTTTTGAATATTGCAAATATTTCAAATAACATAAAAATAGTAAAAATAACTCTTTTTTTTTTTTTTTTTAAATCACCTCCAATAGCAATTTTTCTATGTCCATTAAAATATTATAGCATTATCATTTTCAGCCTGTTTTTCTGGAACGTTTCCCCTCTTTTGTCTGGGAAAAAAAGATGCAAAAACTGAGCATACTAAAACCAGAAAACTGCTGAAGGAATTCAGATGGTGCCCACCACTGGCCAGGCCCGTAACAACGCTTTCGTTGCTAAGTTAAGCCTAAAATGCATCTGCTTTGGTCTTTGAAGCTCATAAGTCACATCAGCAAACATGCCAACATTAGCATTTTTGCTATCAATAGCAAACATTATATATTATGCTAAATTTTAGGGACGTACAGGAAATACATATATAACATTGATGTTGCACGCTGCCTATCAGCAGCCAACAATATTAACAAACCTAAGTTTGGTAAAATGCTTAGACAAGGCTTTCAAACATACAAACACTGTATCAATTGTTAAACAGTGTGGTCATAGCATTATGCTGTGGGCCTACTGCCAGTCAAACTCGGTCAATAAGGGAAGTCAAGATGAGTTAGTGTAAACGTCTGAACATAACTTCTTGTGCCTTAACGCAACCAAAATCTAATATAAGCTCTAATATAAAATTAAGAGTATTTGTGTTTCACTCTCATAGAAACATTTGAAAGCCCTGTTATCATTACTGATCAATTAGTGGGATGGGGACTTTGGGGGCAGGATCACTATTAGGGCTGAATCATAAAAACAATGTCCATGTCTACACCAAATATTTCAAATGAAATAAAAATGAAGTTTACAAAAATGAAGCTCCTAGAGAATCAGTTCTTTGTCAAAGTAGGATTCAAGTCTTAATGTGAAATACCTGATTTATCTTTCTTCTTGGAAATGCTGCAAGACTTGACTTTTCCACATTTGGAGAAGATCTGCAATAAATAAAGAAAATAGAATAAAACATCTTAAATACACTTTATTGTAAAATCTATTTGTTTTTACAGTTATGAGAGATGACTTACCTCCTGTAGCTTTTCTTCCGTTGTGCTGAAATTCAGATTCTTAATGAAAAGTGTAGAACCCGGCACAGTTTCTTCTTCTTCATCATCTTTCTCCTCTTGTTCATCCTCCTCTTTCTTTTTCTCTTCCTTCACTGTCTTCTCTTTATCTGATATTAGATGTGTTTTGGTAATGTTTGTTTAGGTAGATATATATTATGAAAAATTTTTTTTTAGAAAACAATAAAACCTAAAGGTTGTCTAGTATGTAGACATTTCTACCTGTTTCTGGTTTGGCAGCTGTGAACACCCCAACAGGAGCCCACTCCAAATACAGTGGGACATGGTGGAACTAGAGTTTAAAAAAACAAAAACAAACACATTTTAACACATTTTACATGACTGATCAAAATAAAGTGGCATGTAAAACTCATTCAGCCGCAAAAAGCACTTTGGATTGCTTAGTTGCTGAAATGTGCAATACAAATAAACTTGCCTTTGCCTTACTCTGATACTCCTAAATAAAATATATTGCAAGCAACTTCCCCCAGAAGTAACCTAATTAGTATTTGGAATCCACCTGTGTAAAATCAAATATGACCTTATAGCAAAAAGAAAGTTATTGTTGAAAAAAAAAAAACATATCAAAGTTTGCCACAAAACCTGCAGGGGACATGACAAATATGTGTAATAAGGACTTGAGCTTTTCAGCCATCACTCTATATGTGACAGGATATTAACTCTGAAATTCATTGTGAACATAGTCTTCACAGTGACAAGTGGTGGCAGCATCATGGTGTGAGGATTTTTTTTTCTGTCGAGAGCTAAGAAGAAAATATACAGATATAAAAGCCTGTTGGAGGCTGCAAAAGATTTTAGATTGGGGCATCTAGCAGAGCGATGACCTGAAACATACTGTTGAAGCAGGGCTATGGTTTGAGTATAGTCATGTTAGATTGATCACCAAGCTTATATACAGTTTTAAATCTGTGGCAAGTGTTAAAAGTCCATGTTCACATAAGCTATACACTGAAAGTAACTTCATCTGAGCTACTTTGCAAAAAAGATTCATCCCAAAAGAGTTAAAACTGGAATATTCCTGAAAGGTGGTTCTATTCACTTAAGGGGTCTGAATATAAATGTCACAATTTTAAATTTGCATTAATATATATAAAAAAATATAAAAAATTGTTCATCATCTTCATTCCACTTCACAATTATGCACCAGTTTTTGGAGCCTATCAGCTAAAATCAATAAGTGATAGATGTGTGATGTGATGTTGTAATGTGTCAAAATGTGAAAACATTAAAGGTGTGAGAGTATTTTCAAAGGTCTTACACACCTTGCTGTAAGCTAGCCTGGTGAACGCTCGCTTGGCTTCGGTTGGCTCCAGGAACTCAATGATGGCAGTGAGTCCTGAAGGCGGCAGCAGAACTCGACCCAAAGAGCCGTGAGGCGAGAAAAGTTCTTCCAGCTCTTTCGTCGTCACTCCAGCAGGAAGGTTTTTTACCAGGATCACAGTTGTACTCCTCGCTGCTGCTGCCTGTACAAACATAACCAGACGTTAGCAGACGTGTATGGATGAAGTATACATATTCTCAGATTTTGTTCTCATAATTACTTGACTGAAGGAGTCTAGACAAACACTGTTGTCCAGCAGGAACTGTCGGGTCTCCTGGACAATCTCAGTTTCTCCAAGAGCCATCCGCACTGCAACACTTCCCTTTGACTCCTTTGGAAGATAATACAAAAAATAGTTTACTTTGTTAATTAGTTTGGTTCATGCTAAATAACAAACATAATGATTTAGCATAAAACCCCCAAATGTAGGTTCACTCACATGGTCTAAGACTTGGCTTTTTGTGGTGTTATATTTTTCAGCAATGGCATCAGCCACTGCACTTGTACCCAGAAACAAGGAGTTCCAGTTGTGTGAACTGGAAAGACAAAGAAAATTAGCCTGCAATTTAAAACTGATTTTCAAAAAAATTGAAAACAGCATATTACGTTGTTGCTTACCTAGAACTCGAAGCCTTATTTTTAGCATCTTTCTGTCGTTTATATGATGAAGAACCAGGACCACCAGATTCTGAAGACTCAGACTTTTCCTTCTTCACAGTGGAGGGAAGAACATGAAGCATTCTACCCTAAAACCACAGAAAACACATCCACTCACTAAAATTTAGAACCAGAAAACCTAGAGATCATTCATAAATAACAGATGACATTTTTATACTTTTTCTATGCCAAAAAGCAATTTTAAGATACTATTCTCCAAATAAAAATAATTGTTGGTGTCACATCTCCCTAAAACGGGCACTTTCACCATATGTGGATGACCATGTTCTTTTTATTTATTTATTTTTTCTTTCTTTTTTTTTTCCCCCACCAGGGGCCCTTTTGTGGGCTCTAGTGACCCTTATTTTGACAGTAGGCTGACAGGAATGGGGTAAGGAGAGGGGGGAAGACATGCGGCAAATGCCGCCCGGTCCGGGAGTCGAGCCCGCGACGGCCGTGTCGAGGACTCAAGGCCTCCAAATGTGGGTCGCACTATCCCCTACGCCACCACGGCACGCCCAGGATGACCATGTTCAAACATAAATGCCTGTCTGTAGCTGTGAACAAACAAAAAATGTAGTAAAAAGATCCTCTATCAAGGCTTCATGAAAGTAAATAGGTAAAGAGGGTCGATTTCTCCCCACATACAAAAAAGAAAGTCTCTCAACAACTCACAGATAAGGCGCAAAAACAGCAGTTTATCCTAAGACAGATAGATCCAGTGGAGTAAGACAATCCAGGATACTGTTTGAGAGACTAAAGTGCTTCAGGAGTCAAAATTTGATATTTCAGTGTAGTTTTTAATTTTTACATGTCTGCCGAGATCAAGATCCCAGCACTTTCCTAGTATATGTTTATCCTCAAAGTAGCTGCAGAAGAAATTGTTTTTTTCTCTCCAAGCTGGAGCCAAATGAATTAGTAGTAGTTCAGTTAAATCCTCACAATTACAACACTGACTGATTATATGTTGAAAAGTGGGACTTTCAGCAGCTTCCATTCACTGCCGCTGCGTTTACATGGCCACTGCATGATAAGAAAAGCCTATCTACAACAGTAACAAATGCTGGTCATGAACAGAGCAGATATTACAAAGTCTGAGTTCACATATAATCCAACATCTTTCTACTCTCTAAATAATTTCTTATGTACATTTTCTTATGAGCTCACGTTAAAGACTTTATCATCATTGTCCTCTTTTGGGCACTGATGCCTCAGTTCAGAGTCCTATCTGTAATATTCACTCTCCTGCAACTTTAGTTGTGTTCTCTGATGCCTTATGATCACATTTTTGCTTCATGCTTTAAAAACAACAACATATTTCTCAGTTTTAGACATGGAAAATAAATATAATTATCATCTGTCTGTAAACAACTGAACAAGAAAAAGAATAAAAATTCCTCTTCAAAAAACAGCTAATATAGAAGTCCTAATAATTTTTTAAAAAGTAACAAACAAATACCTGAAATATATGTCCATCTAACTTTGCAAGAGCTACCACAGCATTTTCAGGTATCATGTAGGTAACAAAAGCAAATCCTTTAGGTTTCTTGGTCAGGTTGTCAATAGGGAAGAGAATCTCAGATAAAGGACCTATAAAGTACAAAGAATCAGAAAACATCTGGCTGAGGAAAAATATATTAGCAGGCAGAATTTAAATAATTGTATGTGCACTGCGTGTTCTTTAACTCACCATATTTAGCGAAAAGCTCTTTCATCTCCTCTTCTGTGCAGGTGTAGGGAAGGTTTCTGATGAAGAGTCGACCAGACTCTGAAACGTCCTCCTCTTCCTCATCCTCCTTCAGCTTCCTGGTGAAGTTTCTGTCAATTTCTTTGTCATTTTTGTTCCTCTTGCTTTTCGCCCCTGATGAATCAATGCGGAAGACTTCGATGTAACGACCTCCTGGAAAGCAAACAGGGTTGCTGTTAAACCAAGACTACTTTCAGATAAACTGATGCAGAATCACAAATAAGATCATGTAAATGTTCGGGCGTACGAGTAAATATGGACAACATATTACAGGGTGTGTTTGAGCTATTTGGACATCTAGATATTTAAAATAGATTTTAAAAACCGCACGAAATCTACCTCATATAAACTAAACAAAAACAGAAGAAAAACCCTTTTAAAGTTAAATAAAAATTTTCTGATAAGAATAAAAGTAGGAAAATCCCACATTTCTTTAATTCATTTAAAACGGCTTAAATCACACACAGGTGTATTACATGAAGCCCAGATAACCTCATGTTATCTGGGCTTGAGTGTTTGGTATGAATAGAAAACTTCCATATAGATTCAGTCTATTTATTTATTAATACATTTTATTTGTTTATTTAAGGATCCCCACTAGATTCTGCCATATTAGAGACTGTTCTTGGGGATAACCCACCAAGATTTCAATAGAATTATACTTTTATAAAGCTCACAAAAAGCTCTTTTTAGTGGGAATAAAAACTGTTTTACTACTGCCCCAGCCCAAAATTATTGCACTTACTCTTCACCAAGTTTCACAGTCATATTCCACAGCATAAAATAAAAAACAACATCAAAACAATAGATAGAGCTGGGGTGAATAGTGATGAGACAGTGTCTTTATCTTTACAACTCAGGATCTACAAACAAATCTTGCATTGAGTCAAATGACGAGCTGATGGATCCAGGTTTTGCCTGGAAAAAAAACTTTATGGTACATCACTTTTAAATGACAGAAATTTTTTTCTTGATAAAACTCTCAGAGATGGCAAATACCACCTGTTTGTATATTGGCGGTGATTAATACAATCTCAATGGTTCCAAATTACTTACTTATTTATTGACTTCTTACCTATGTAATCTTTGTTCTTCTTCAGAGCCTTCTCCACCTCTTCATCAGAGTGCAAGTCCACATACACATAACCTAAAGGAGCCACATGGAGCTTGTTTGACATATGGACATTCACATTGTTTAAACAGAAACCATATATATAAATATATAATATATACATATTTTTTTCCACACACCAGTTCTGTTTCCAGTTTCGTTCCTCCCGATCCTGATGGCTGCAGGCCTCAGCGGAGTCATAAATTCTCGGATTTGTTGCTAACAGAATTTAACATGAAAAAAGTGGAATAACAAATATGGCCTGTTTTAAAAGCAAGACGTTGCAGGTGATGAGGTTTAACTCACCTCTTTTACATTAAATGGGACTCCTCTTAGCTTCACTGTGAAATCTGTCGTCGGCTCCATCTGAACAAAGAAATGTGGTTTTGAACATAGAAGTTCAACCAAGTGATTATATCTAAGGTGTTGTTTCACTTAAATATACCTCCTGTTGGGCACTTTGTTTCTTATTCCCAGGCAAAGGTTTAGACTTCAAGATGTTTTCTCGTTCACCGCTCTCATAGGCGCTGTCCCCATGCTGAACAGGACCCTCCTCCTCTTCTTCATCAACTTCATTCTCTTCGTCACTCTTCTCCAAAGTTTGAGCCACCTTCGAGCGCAGGTAGTCCATATCCGACAGGCCAGACTTCAGGGCTTCTTTAGAGGCAACTAAAAACACAAATATCTTCAAATTCTAGTTGAAAAGAACAATTGGACTATTTGTACTAAATTTCAGAAGAAAAAACAAAACAAAACAACCAACCCTTACCTTCATTATCATCATCTTCATCATCCACATCATCATCATCATTATCATCATCATGCTTCTCATCCTCTGACTCGTCTGAATCAAAGTTAAGGTAATCATCAGAGGCGGGCTTTTTCTTCTTCTGCTTTTCTGTGCCTCCAGAGTCAGCCGGATCCTGAGCCGAGTCATTTGACCAGGTCTGGGCCTGGCTGCGGTTCTGATGCACTGACAGAAACTCATTAAATCCATCTTCTGCCTCCAGCTGACACAGCACAAGAAAGCGAATATTAAAAATTACTATTCTGACAAAAACAGTAACAAAAGAGTCACAAAGCACTCAATTTTAGTGAGTGGCAACATACTACAGATACTGTTTAAATTGTTTCTACATCTAAAATCTACAAGTAACAAAAGTAGCCTAAAAACTGTCATTTGATTTGTCTTTTTAACACATTTTTATGTTTAATAGCTACAGTTTAACAGTTAACTGGAAACAGTTGTTTCTTTTTTACTCACATTTCCCAGTGCACTCCTGGTTTCCTTTTTCCCCGTATTTTTCTGAATTTCAACACAAACAAGAAACATACAGTACAGTTTACTCTGAAAATTTTTCACAAATTAGAGATGCACCAATAGATTGGCTCTGTGATTGGCAGGTTAATTAATCGTTCCGTTTAGGAGGCATCAAAAATGAAAACTCCTACAGAATCCCTTCAAATGTTCACTGAAAACTGCTTCCTTTCTGAAGGAAGCAGGAAGAAGGTGTAATTTATTCCTTTAAAAAATGATACTTGTAATGAATTCTATTAATTTTGGTGATTGTTGCTTTACTTGTGCATCCCTTATAAGGAGATGTTTTTCTTTACACTCAACCTTCCACTAACATCTTCTGCAAATATTCAGCTTTCTTAACAAAGACATTTCATAAAAGTGAATTTGGGGTTTGCAGACTTTTCATTTATATTCTGATTTATTGAGATGCAACAACAGTTGTTGAATTAAATGAGAATATATGTGTAATAGTCATTAGAAATGAAGCCAAATCCGGCCTGTAATTTGTATTAGCCAGTGGAAGCCAGACAGATTTGATTGGGGCGTTTTCTCCACATTCCAGTCTGAAATGCCCTCTTACCTTCTGTTTGTCTGTGGAAGCAGCAGCAGAGGGTTTGTCCTGCTCTGAGCTCTGGGAGTGCTTACTCCAGGCTTTTCCTTTAGTGGGATCTCCAAACGCTTTACACATCTCCACCTACAGGTAGACGAACACCCTGCGTGCATGAATTAACAAACAATACACCTATCTTCTTTTTAGGGTCGTTGAAAATCTCACCGTTACTCTGGATGTGTCCACGAAGCTCTTATTGAAATGTTTCAGCGCTCTGCTCGCATCCTCCTCGGATTTGAAGCCCACGAAGCCAAACTTTCTGAACTTTCCCTCTTTGGTGAACTTCAGAGAGCAGTCTGTGACGGTGCCGAATGCAGCAAACATTGACCTGAACCTCTCCTCCTTAAGCTGGACGCAAGAAAACATCAGATTATCTAAAACTAATGGTTTTATCTTTATTTAACAGAACGCGATCTTACTTACCCCATTAGGCAGGTTTTTAACGATGAGTCTTGACATGGTTGTTGTTGCAATGCGACTAAAATAATGGGAATAAAGGTTTTAAATAAATGTCAACAAACCAGCGTGGACAGAACAGCTACATCGCCATATTGACATGAGGAGGAAAGGTTTTATCTTCTTCCTTTTTCTGCTTTTCTGTGGTTCGGCGGTGATTACCGCCACCTGTTGGTCTGAGGGAGACACTACACCCTGAATGACCCCTTTCGCTCCCAGAAAACAAATTCAAGCCCATTTTGTGGTCCTCCAAATCAATTCAATTCCAAAAGAATACTTTATTGATGTTGGGGTGGGTAGATATAAATAAATTAGATTGAATTAATCACCTCTTCCGTTTCATCAGGGTCCTGATGGATGCCATAAGCAAAAACGCTAAAGTTGTTTGATAATATTCCAAGTGACTTCACCTGAACTGAATCTGTTGACAAGGCCCCCTAAATCTGTCCGTAATGGAATAGGGGCAAGGAAAGCATCAGAAGTTTACATGTTTACAAAGCAAATATGTGGAAGATGGCACTTTTGTGCCAAAACTGAATTCTTCAGCCTCCACTCAATTTCACCCTGAACACACTGTCATCATGGTGAAACATGATGACGGCAGTATAGTCCTGTGGGGATGCTTTTCATTTGCCCAAACATGGAAGCTGGATTGAGTTGTTGTAAAGATGGATGGAGCTAAATACTGGGAGGAAAAGCGTTGGTATTGGGTGGAGATTGACCTCCCAGCAGGACAATGGGAGGTTACAATGAAATAATTGAAATCAAAACATACTCTTGAAAATCTGTGGCAAAGCTTGAAAATGTATGTTCATGGCAGTTTACCTGTATCCAATGGTTGAATGTGAGCCTTTTTGCAAAAAAAAGAAAAAAGAAAAAAAAGAATGGGCAAAACCTTCAATCCCAAGATTTGTAAAGCAGGAAGAGAAATATCACAAAAATATGCAAATGTAGCTGCAGCACTAGGTATTTCAACTATGGAGTAACTTGGAATTTCAATTAAATATACTTAAGTTTATGGTTGTAACATGGCACATCAATAAATCTGAATGCTTTTGCAATACATTGTGTATTAATCTTTAAATATTTAGTGTAAGTCTATTTCTTTCTATCGGTTATTCAAGATCTGTAAATTTATCTCAGAGTATTACATTTCCCCTCTTACTGGTGGAAGTTATCTCCAACCCAAGTAAGATCAGTCTAATTTCTCTCGAAGTTCCCATTTCAGAAAACCTCAAACTCACCATCTCCCTCTGCTGCTCTTCAGTGTGCAGACAATCCCGTGTGCGAACCCCAAGGACCAGACCCACTCAATCAACCTTTTCATATTGTTTAAATAAACTTTATTTATCTGATTTCCGTTCTCCTGGGGGTGTTTTGCATGTGGGTTAAGAAACTGGAACCCAACATGACAGTGGCCTTTTAAAGATCCAGTCTGGGGCTTAAAATTGCAGTTTGTAAAATTATCATAAATAATTAGCAGTTTTAGTCCTGAACAAAAACTGCTACAGTAGTCTGGTATATACAGCTCTAAAAAGAATTTATCTTTAATACAATAAATTATCATTAAAGTTTTTAGTTTATTTCTGATATAAAATATTAAAAGCTACTTTAGAAAGGTTTATGTACTCTCCCTTTGTAAAATGAACTACCCATAGTGTATGCTTCCTGAGAACTTGTTACTCAACGCCAGTAGCACTCACTGACTTCATTTTTCATGCCAAGTGAAGCTCATCATTTCAGTCAGGTGGTAGTTTGAGCAATTAAACCAGTCAGCTGTATTCACAGTTTGTTCAAACAACCAAGGAAGAATAACAGAATAGCTCCTAAAGAAAACACTTTACATAAAAATATTATGGCATATTTATGCATTCCTTAAATATATAAGCCTTAAGTCTTATATTCTCTAACCTTAGATATACCTAATAATACCCTTTTATCTTTCCTCCAAAAGTAGTTATGAGCAGCACTTCAGTGAATACTTTGTTCAACAGATCACATGTGTCTCCCAAGGGATTAAGGAAATGAAACACCAAGTAGCCTCAGTGGCATGCAGACCTCTCATTGGTTACAAAAGGTTGTATTTAATGGGCTTATCTTTATTGTAAAACTGCAGGACGGCACTCTTTGAAAAAGTTATCCAAACTACCATTTGGCACAATAAAATCCACACAAATCAACACAGCTTAAGTTTTCAAGAGAAAAAAATCCAACGCTATAATATGTTCAAAAGTACCACAGATATATTGCATTATTCATCACTTTTTGTTTTCTACAAATGATAATTAATTGATCTTACTGTACTGTTAGAAAACTGGGATCATTTGGAATATATGTATGATTGAATTAAAAAAGATTTTTGTAAAGTGCCTCAGTTATATAAATAAAACTGAATTGAATAATAAATCTTCATGGTTTGTTTATAAGACAAGCTAGCTCTGCTAGCTCTAATGCTGAATCAGAGACCCATCATAAAGAAGTAGATATAAGCAAAGCATCTGCTTCATCAGAGTTCGTCTCTTTATTCCATCTGGACTGGAACTCTTTCTGGATTTCCACAAAGCTTTTGTTTTTGGTTTCAGGAAGAACGATGATGATGTAGATCCCCACCGAGAGACAGACGACAAAGAACACTAGGAAGCAATAGTGCTGCAGCCCGATCTGGGGAAAAAACAAATAAATGCCAATGTAAAACATTCAACGTTTCAATGAAGACATTATACTTTCAACAAACATCAAAACCTAAATTTTTTTTTAAAGAAAACTTTTTGGTAGTCACTAATTAGACATTATAAGCAACCAATACACACTCAGGCATCTTTATTAGTTTACACACAGGTTGGGTTTGAGCTCTGAAAGCCATTTTAAACTCATACTGAATTAAGACATATATCATATAAATCTGTCAGTGGCCAATAAGTCTTTGAGGTTAGAAGGCTCTGTGCTATCACCCTAATCTTTAGCTCCCTTCACATTTTCTCAATCATATTCAAGTGGGGACTCCAGAAGGGCCACACCAAAATGTTAACATTACTTCCATTACAATGGAAATATCCAGTATTCCATTGTTTGAAGGTGTAAAAATCATTTAATAACTACTTTAAGTCTATCAGACTTGTTGTGTTTTCTATCATTTCTTGCATGATACGATTATTGTTTATTATAATGTGCAGTATTGCTAAGTTGGATTTTCCTGTATCATCCAGTGCTTCATACCACATTAATCCCCCTAATAAGATATCAAGGACTTGAAATGTTGCAGCTTCATTTTGCTAAAAAAAAAAGGAAAGAAAAATAGAGGGATAAAAAAATAGTCAAGTTGATATAGATCAGAAGTGAAATGAACCTAATCCTGCTTTGCGGTGTGGGCCCCTGGATTACACAGCCAACTCACAGTCAGTCAACTGAAAGTCAAAGGAAATCACTGCTTAGTCTAAAATGTGTGACTCAGAGGGACCTGGGGCCTTTGGAGTGATTATTGTCAAAATTAACACTTCTGTATTTGAAATTTCTTTAAAATAGGGCTTCCTCACAAAAAAAGACAATTATGTATTCATTTTAAACTGACTATATGAAACAAATATTTTCAAAACATTTATTAAACTAAGATATAAGTTATTTCTAACACCTACCACAATAAAGGGAAAGAGCAAGCCAATAAAGAAGAAGCTGAGCCAGTTCACTGATCCTGCGATCATGAAAGCTGCAGGCCGAGTAGTTTGCTTGAACATCTCCGTGGTTAAAATGTTTGTTACGCCACCTTTAGAGGACAAAACAACAAAATTAAGAATGTTGCCTTACTGATGAAGACACTGAAATAGGATACATTTGTTAATTACTAACGTACCTGGTCCCAAGCCAAAACTTAAGACAAAAGCAAAAACACAAGCCACGCTTAAGTATGGAAAGACTGGACTGACATTCTGTAGGAAGAGGGATAATCATTAAAAAAATGAATGAACAAAAGCCTGACACTGAAATTAAAAAGTTACAAGTCAGACTTTTCTTTGAAAGCAAGCAACAACAAGTTTTATATAGTGTGTCACCTCTATTTCAAAATGTCATAACTACTTTTTTGATTTGTCTTTGTCTTGCATGGAATACTCCTAAAACAAAGCTTCCACATGTCCCTGGTGACAGGGACAAAAGGCATTAGGTAAGTAACCAGTTTTGTCATCTTTAGCTGTTAAAATTCTTCTTGTTTTTTGCCTTTGTCTGCTTTTTCTTTAAGAAACATGAAAAGGTGTTTACTATTGTTCTGTACAGCTATAATTAAATGCTTGTCATGTAAAGTAGAACATTTTAAAAATAGAAAGCTCCATTAAGGATGTATCCTTCGGAAGAATTACCTGCAGAGCAAGAGTCACTGTGAATAAAATGCAGCAGATGCTCATCAGTAGGTATCCTCCTGAGATGAGCACTTTCCTTCCAAGAGATTCAACCAGCATACCCTAAAAGAAACACAGCATGTCACAAAACCAAAACTATCACTTTTAAGCTTTAAATGGGAGGTATATCATGTAATATTATAAGCATAGTGCCAGTTGATTTTTAATAGTCTTTCCACTGCAGCACCCTTTATTTGTTTTTCTGTGGCTTAATGCAGAAATGTCTTTAAATATGCCATTCCAAGCTCATACTTACACATGTTAATGCAGTGAGGCATTCACAGGCACCTGTACCGACGGTGGCGTAGGGTATATTATCTTCTGAGATTCCAGCTTGTCGGAACAAGTAATCGGCATAGAAGTACATCTGCAGTCGATACAGACAAGGGCAAGTCTTTAAAGCTTTGTTTTTGCAAAGTCATTGAGAGGTCACAGTGCAGGAAGCTCATACATACAGCGTTGACACCATTTAGCTGCTGTGCTATGTTGAGTACAATGATGGTGATGACTTGCCAGCGTATGCTGCGATCTGCAAAGAGCTCCCAGGGTTTCTTGGCTTTGAAACCAACCAAATTGTCCTTCTCTTTCTGGATATCCTCCAGCACAATGTCAGAGCCTGCTGAGCCATGCAACTGATTCAGGGCTGCAGACAGAAAAAGAGGTCCTCTGTTCACGTTTTCTCTCACATGGCTACCGTACAACAGACTGCAATTTTTCTTTTAAGAAATCAAAGGTCAAACCACAGTTTCTTCACATCATAATGCAATTATCAGGAGGTGCTCACATGGTTTAACTGACAGCCTCTAGCAGTTTTTGAGAAGTATTTAGCCTTTCAGGGCAGCACCATCACATGCACCATGTCTTCTTGGCAGGCAACACATGAAATTTTTTTTAATTTGGAATTACAGGAAAAGAAACCACACTTGCATTGAAGTATCTTACCTTTTTTACATTTCTCCTTGTCTCCTCTATCAATAAGGAGGTAGCGCGGACTTTCAGGGAACCAGGGCAGCAACTGCAACTGCAGTAATGTTGGAATACATGTGGTGGAGAGCAAGAGGGGCCAATACTGTTCTTTACCGAGCAATTCCCTGCATCAATACACAAATATAATTACATCAGTTTTCAGTTTCAGCACAAATCAATATGCAGCAGTAGATTGAAATGAACAAAACAAATATTTCACTAACTTGAGGCCCATCACTTGTCCAGACAAGATGCCACCAGTGAGAAAAATGGAGGAGCCTGTTCCCATGGCACCACGTAACGATGTTGGAGCTATTTCGCCCAAGAACATAGGCTCAACACATAGCGCAATGCCTGGAAAAACAACAAGAGAGATTTTACAGTCTTACACAGGTGTCAGTAAACTATAATTTAACTGAAAAGTTCATTTATTTCAGTTATTTATTTTCAAAATACATTCACTACGCTGAGTAAAAAATATGACGTGTTTGTTAATGCTGCAGTATGAAGCTTCTATAAAAAAAACATTTTTCTTTTACATATTTGTTGGAACTGTCACCATGTCATGACAGTTTTGGTATGAGACAGACAAAAAGTGTTTCTGCTAACAGAAACATCTAATCACAGCCAGGAAGAGGATTTTAGAGCTGTCAATCACCTCTCCATGTGGCGCTGCCAAAGATAGGCTTTAGACCAAAAGGCCAAGTGAGAATATTTGACAAGATGTTTGAAATCAAAATTAATGTTTACACATAATCAATTAGTCTGAACTTAGGCTCTTATGGGCAGATAAATGGCTAAAAGGAGTTTTTACAAAGTTCTGACTCACACAACAAATGTCCAGATTTTTATGTGAAATATCTGAAACAATTTCAAAACCTTGTATCCTTTTGCTTCCACTTCACATGTATGCACTGCTTTATGCTGATCTTTTACATAAAATTCCCATAATGTACAGTAATTTTTAATGTATTTTGCTTGGGTGAGCATAATTTTTTTATACAATTATGTTTTTGTGTAATATCTTGGTACAAACCAAAGTATCTAAAAGTGTTGACAAATATTTTTATTTTCATTTGGTGTTTCAGGAAAAGCCGCGCTCTCATTATAAGCTGGACCAATTGAAGATCCTCACATTTTGCTTCAGATTTCGGGAGTTCTACTTGCTGTAAATCTGTTCCTAAAATAAATGTATTTACCTGCGTTTATTCCAATGAAAAGACGTCCAATAATGAGCATCTCAAATGAGCCTGCAGAGGAGCTCAGGCCCATCAACAGAGAAGCAACTAATGAAAAAACATTATTGGCCAGAAGCGTCCCTCTCCTGAAAAAAAAACATAAGACAAGAAAATGTCATATTTATACAATAAAAGAAATTATCAACATTTCTAAATGTTGTTTTCAAAATTTTTATACCTTCCCAACTTCACTGACAACGTCCCACCAATGGACACTCCTATAAATCCCCCTATGGTAAACATAGACACAATGGTGGACCAGAGGAGTGTAAGCCCATCTTTAGATATCTCTGTTTGGTAACGTTGCCTCCAGGTCTGATTTATGAAGTCTTGCACATACTTGAAATAAGAAAAGAAGTAGAATAATAGAATTAGAGGATGGAAAATGACACAAATTTCACCATTCTCCTCCAGTAACTAAGCTCAACTAGTACACTGTAAAAGCTTAAGGATTCAATTAAAAGAAATAAAACTTAGTTACATAATTATAATCAGAAATATTTTTCATTTATCTCTTAATGAAATCACTCATTGAAAACTGTGTTTTGTATTTACTTAAGTTGTGATGTCAAATCTTGAAAAACGACCATCTAAAATATTTAAGTGAGACAAAAAAAAAGTCTAAACAGTAGACATTTTTAAGGGGGTGCAACAATGTGCATTATCCATGTTAAAAAAAAAAATTCTCACAATTTAAAAATGTAACTACAATTAATGCTTTTTCTGTTCTTTTTTTTCCGCAAAAATCTATCTTGCAAAGTTTTATTGCATAAACTGAATCAAGCTTTGCTTTACAGTAAAACATGGGGGACTATTTTCAAACTACAAACTGACAATATGAGAATTTATCAAACAAGGAAGCTATTTTATTCTTGCTTTAGCTGCTTTTTTTTTCTCTTTACAAATGGTTTTTCTTGACGAAATCCACAAAGTGACAACTTTCAAGGGAAACCACATGCCCCTCTAGCACATAAATGTGGCACTAGTCTGGTACAATCTGTACTGGTTCAGTCATGCCACCTTGACTAACACCAGTAAAACTAACTGAAAAGAGTGAATGGAGGACTTGTTGGAGTGGCTTTTAAAAGTCACCGCTCTCAATCAAGCATGCGCAGAAGGGCGAGTCACCATTCACAAGAGTTAAATTTAACAATTAACATCTAATTACTTGGTAACCAGACAATTATCATAATGCCGTCGTCTGCAAATTAAAAGCCACAGCAACATTCAACCCCTGGATGGATCTGTCTGTGTCCATGAGAAGAATCAGTGATTACCTTAGTGGGCGAATTGATGATCGATATATTGTATCCGCACTGAAATGTGCCACCTATGCATGTCGAGAACATAGCCAGCAGGAGAAACTTGTTTGGGAACTGGAAACAAAACAGCTGCAGACAGAAAACACAAGCTCGTCATTAGGATTAAAAATCGTCTGAATTGGTAAAGTTAGACTTACCGCATCAAGATTATCCAGCCTTGACTACAAAGTCGGCTTACCTGTAACCTTTTTGGTTTTTTGCTTCCTTTCGTGAGCAGAGGCTCATACTCGGTCAAATAATCTTTAGGCATTTCGTTGGATTTCCTGAAAGTTCGCTGTCAGGATGTCTCCGATGTGAGCGCTGGCTCTCTGCACTGACTTAAGGCGGAGGAAGAAGTTCAGGCTGCTGCTGCTGCTGATGATAATACAACAACTGACGTGATGCCATCGACTCCAGCATGGGGCTGAAGAATCACTCGCATTGTTGTGGCTATATTGAAGTCATTTTGGTGACGGAATTGCAATCCAACCACATAGACGGAAATGTCCACCGTAGATTTGTGGTTTCCAATAACTAAAGACTTTTGCATGTCTGCTATGTAGGTTGCAGACTGAAACTGACTGGCCCTTAACCCTGAGACTTCACAGTACAAAGAGATTAGGGAAAAATTCAATCAAGTCTGAGGCTAAGTTAAGTTTAGAAAACAGCATTAGATACTTCTTTTGCCCCAGCCACAGTTTACCACAACCCAGATGTTTCACATTTGAGAGGAGATATAATTGGTATGAATATAACCAAGAATGAATTATTTTATTTTTAAAAAGAAAGCAGACAGATTTAAATCTCACCATTCTTCAAACAACTTGTTCGTTTCTAAAAGAAAAAGATCAGTCATTCAAAGATGGCACAAAGTATGCTTGCTTTCGTAACGGAACAAGTACATAAAATTAGGCAAACATAAGGCTTCATAAACAATATATGAAACAGTTTGGCAGCAACCTTAGCCGTGTACCAGAGAAAACCAATGCACAAAGATTGAGGACGAGTCTACACAATAATATGCAACAAAACTAATCTAACTCATTATCTGCAAATAATGAACTATAGATACAAAAGGTTTAGGCTCTCAACAAATACTTTCACTCCAATCTTCATTCCACCCTACATTTTTGAACCCAGGTGAAGTCAACGGGAGACTAGACTCTTTTCTAGCTAAAATGACATAAACTTTACTTATTTATCAACATCGTAACAGCATACTAGTAGATGCAAAGAAATATGACAGAAATCTGTGATATGAAAATGTTTTTGTCTAAACATAAAATCTGTAAAGCTCATTAGAAAGGTATGAAAGATGGGCTTTCAGTACAATGCACATGATCAAAGATAGAGAAATGGTCAGACAGGGCGACAAAAATTACAGAGACCTTAAAAATATATTCACACCCTTACTGATAATCAAGTCCAAAGAGTGTGTTTGATTATATGTTGCCTGTTTAACATGTTGAGTCACACCAAGGTTTTGAAGTATATTGCACAACGTTTTTGCCCCTTTGTCTTGGGGGTTATCAACATGGATGTTGAAATCTCCCATATATATATACAGTCATAATCAAGCAGGTAAGAAGTCCAACCATATTTCT
>CAEFZX010012579.1:0-15986 GCA_903066825.1 Alfaro cultratus | reverse complement strand
TTTCCTCTTTGTATTAAATTCTAATTCTGTGATGCCATCACGCATTGTAGTATTTTATTGAGGCCGCACGTCGTTCGTCGGGAGAACCTTGGATTTTTAAGGAAGACAGAGAGAGCCAAAACTTTTTTCCTAAAGTTAAGTTAATTATATATTTCTTCCTTTTACACCTCCATTCCATGTAGAGGACACTGTTGGTCCACCACTCTGCAGCCAACACAATCTATCTTAATGCACACAAACACATGGCTTATATTGGCCAGCATGTCAGGAAGACAATTGTGACATCATTTTCTGAGCAAGGCCGCCTACACACCTGATTCATTTACTCTTTTAATGTCAGGGGGAATAGGCCAAAATTCTACAAACTATTATTAGAAGTTTCTGAATGGATATTAAAATTTTTTTGTTCTAAGTCATAAACGGTGTAAAAGGCATTTCTACAAAGTTCTGAGAAAATATACTGTTCGGAATGTGAAGAAAGTCTATGAATATATATAATAAATATATATATATAAATCTCACTTGTTATCCTGGGATTTAGCAAATAGGTTTAGGTGAACGGATATGACTTAAAACAGGAAATGTTTATTCTGATTCACTGTCAGATAATGAGAAAATAACGGTTATATTCACTGAATGCCAGTATTTGTTTTTAGCTGTAAAAAAAAGTGATTTGCTAGTTTATTTTTATCTTCTCGTTTCATATTTTGTAGTGGAAGAATTATTATTTTGAGTAACAATAACAAGTTGGAAACACCATATTAAAAGACTGTAAGCTGGAGAAAAAAGACAGTCTATTTTGTTTGAGTTTCCATTTAACTCTGTTTTTATCTACTGCACTTTTTATTGCTCACAGGAAATGAACTGGTGTTTCAAAGCATAAGGCAATTGTTAAAAGAAGAAATGTTTAAGACCATTGTTCTGTCATACAACTTCCACTGGTGGAGCCAAAAAGACATTTTGTGTTTAACAAGTTTCAAACAATATTTTCATCAAAACCTGAAAAGAGTTTGCATGAACTGAGGTGGACAAGAGCAAACCACAGACAAATACTTGTGACTAATCATGCTGTTCTGCTAAGTCGGAACTTGAATATTCAGGATGATGTCAAACCCAACTTGATCATCTTCCAGTTCAACTTTCCAAACTCTTTGAGATTTGTTAATGGTTATGTTCACTCACCAGTCTAACTGTTAGCAATACAAGTTGTTAGCATGGCATGTTTCTTTATCTTGCACATTCAAGTACTCTAGCAAAATGTCTGGTAAATGAGGTCATAAAATAATGTGTCTGTGAAAGATCGAGATAATCAGAAGTGCAAATATAATACTTTTCACACCACCTATCGCAATTTACAAGGTTTGCGATATTACGGTCAAGAATAATGGTAAACCTCAGAATTTTCCACTTTGAATTCCAACTTCTACAAACTTTTTTTAATGGAACATTTTTCCAATGAATGCTAATCATTATTCATGACGTTGCATGACAAGAAATGCCCAGGCCCTGTGATACTACTGCTTTAAAATGTCTACCACAATGGTAGCAATGAAAAAACAAGCAATAAAGTGGGTCTTATTCAATAAAGTTTAAGAAACTCTTGTATAGTTTCCACTCCTTTTCTTGTAGCACTGATGTGAATGTATTTTAGTTTTGACAATCTGTTGTGATATCTTACACCCTATTTAAACGTATGAACTTTAACTATATTACAACGTAGGGTCATGAATCGTTAAATAATCCAACGTAATGCTTAAAAACATAGTGGGGAAAATAAATTACCCAAATACAATGGAAACAAACTGTGTGCCCCGTCTTGTTTGCAACAGTTGCCCACAGGGTAACAGATGACATCAGCCGGCAGAAACCATGGATTGTGTTGTTTGCAGATGATATTGTGACCTACATTGAGAGTAAGGGGCATGTGCAGGAAAGCCAGGAAAGAGTGGAGAATGAAAGCAAGACGGATTAATTTGGTTTGAATGAGAGGAAGACCGATGGAATAGTCAAGCTATAAGGTGGATGAGTTCAGATATCCAAAACAATTGGCTTTGGACAAGTAAGGTGCATCAAATAAAGTTAGAGTGGTTGGATGAATTTTGACAAAAGCGAGAAAGAGAAAGTTTAGAAGTAGGTGTTGAGCCATGCTATGATATATTGCTTAGCTTAAAGATGGTGGTTGTAAAAAATGTATAAGGCAGAACATGGCAGGTAAGTCTTTTTAAGCAGTCCTTTCCCCCCTCCCCACACACAGCGTACTAGCATTGATCACTCGTTCAAGTTGTCATTAATCCATAAAAAAGGAATAAATTAGCTTGAGGACCAAGGAGGTAAAATACAAGCAGTGGTTTGATATCATAATCAGACGACCTGGCAACGCTTATGAGGCCTGCTGGTCCTATTTGGCTGCTTTCACATAGGAAGCAACAGGAGCTGTGCTTGCTGCTGAGCCAGAGCCAAAACCAGGAGAGAGGAGTGCTGAGCAGGCAGCACAAAGGTTGCAAAAATATTGCATAAGTTGTTTGCCAAAAGTATCTTCTCTCACCACATGGGAGACCCTGTTACCAGAGTGAATGAATTATGAGGGAAGATGACTGTATCAGCTAGCAGTTTTTGTAACCTAATGCAACACATGTCATTCCCCTCATAAGTTCGTCAAGGAGGACTGTATGAGGCAAAGGTAAACATGTGCCATAACTTGTCATTTTTTCCTCTGGTCAACAATGCTTGACCAGAGGAGAAAAGCAAATAGTTGTTAATTTTATGCTAATTTTGCAAATGTTTGTGGTTAAAGTGTATTAAATTCTACTTTCATTATATATTTTGAGGATTCTAGACTTTAGAAGATTTTCTGATGTTTCATTTGAAAACAGACTCCTTTTTATAGTTCTGTCAGTGGTTTTCACATCTGCACCCTGGCTGATGTTACACATCATCTCCTCCTTAATAAAGTAGCATACACACTGGATGTCAGCTGGACAACTCAGAGGTACGAGAAGGTCTAAAATCTGGTTATCTCTACAGCATCCTAGGAATGTGAAGTTAATTTTTCTTCGACCTGCGCTGTCTTCTCCATCCAACACTCCAATCAGCAGTGCAAGTAAGACCTGGAAAAGCCAGTTTAGTTTTCATCAGCATCACTTTTTTTCCCCTCTACGAACATTGTTGAAAGAAAGCCTAAAGAAACTGTTCTATTATCCTCCCCTGGAGAACCCAATTGAACCTGGCAAGCAGCATCTTTCTTTTATCTGCTGTTATACTGAGATGTAGCCTGGGCCGGGGTCCAGACGGCTCCAGAGCCCAAATATCCAAGTTTGTTTGACAAAGCCCTGTTATCTCCTCTTCGTCCTCAGAGTAACGACAGGCTGAGACTCCTTCGGACAGAGAGAGAAAGAGAGAGGGAGAGGGAGATGGAAAGCTAGATTTGTATTTTTTCAGCTACCAGGGATGCAGGAGGCAAGTAATGTTTTCATTCCAACAGAGAGAAAAGTGGGGGAAATTCTGTGTTGCTATCCTGTTATGGAACGGGAAACAACACATGTGAAAAAGGGATCTTTAAATCCTTTTATCCCTTTTATTTTTCCAGTGTGATAAGAAGGTCAAATGAAGTGAAGATCTTTGCTTCCAGGATTTCATAAAAATCTAATATGGTCTGGAATACATTTACAATGTAAAATATATCAGAAATATATTCTTAACATATTAAAAAATGGTGTCTACGCTTTGATTTTATCTGAAGCTCATAGTGATTTCTCAGTTTTTGGATGACATGCGCTTATCTTTGATTAAAAACAGAAAACCTACCACTGAGACGTTAACTCAGCAGGCTGATCTTTTTAAATGTTTGATATTAATTTTCCTCTGGGAAGAAAACAAACTCACGACTGATTTTCAGTTACTTTGTACATGTTAACATATTTGCCTTTTGGCTTAATTTACGCATTACAAAAAGCACAAACAGCACCTTTTGCATATTTTTGCTCTAACTTTTAAGGTAAACAAGGATAGGCAAAAAACAAAAAGCCCCATTGCAGTACCTTCAAAATCTGACATCGTCACAGATTTTTTAATTTTTTATTTATTTAGTCTTTTTTGTCATCTGTTGTTAAACATCGTCCATTGAGTTTCAGGTAATGAGGTGTGAGTTTTTGTTGTTTTTTTGCATTACCCTTGAAGGCCACCGTTTGGTCATCGCCATGACAACAGAATCCTCTCAGCAGCAAAGCGGCAAACTGCTGATAGGTGTGTGGGGGCGAGAATGAGCTACGACCGGTTCTGTCCATCCCCCCCTCCGTGAGCAGACTGCTTGGCACGCCAGTGTGGGGAAACACGTAGCCCAGTGTGTGTGTGTGTGTGTGTGTGTGTCAGCGTAGCAAATGAGAACACACAAATGGTCTTCATAATTGTTTTTCAGTCTGTTAAATTCAGCAAATGTGATGTGCTCCAGTAAACATATTGGAGGCAAAAAGTGGGCCATGTTGGGTCTCAAATTAAATTAGGAGGTCAAAGAAGTCCATGACTGAGAGGAGTATTAAACTCCTGACAAGAAGTTGGAAGGTAATTGGTTTCAAAGCCTCCATTTTAGCAAGGACCAGAGCAGCGAGTCGGGCCAGCTATTGACTCTTGAAGGAAACAATCGGCCACTGAGAATGAGGCAGCGTGAGTTACATCTGTCAATTTCATTTTATTTCTTTTGAAGGACTTAAAAAGGAAACAGTTTCCACGTCATTCATTAACCTTTGTCTCCAGAAACACTTGTTTTAAACCGCTTCCTTTGAGCCCCCAGACGCCCACACGTGTCTCAGTCTGTAGTGTGAAACAGTCAGAAAGTAGCTATGCTCTTTTTTTTTTATGTTATTCCACCACCTATGCAGAAGACAGATGTAGGGGCTCTGTGAAAAATCCTAAAATAGCTCCTTCACCGTTTCCCAGTAAATACGGTCATGTCACACATTTATTGAGCTCAGGCTGAAATACCATGCAGTTTCCTGACAGTCACTACAAGAGTATTAAAGAAACTATAGAGCAAGGTTCTCGAAACTCTTGACACATAAAAATCTTAAAGCGTGTCATGTATTTTTTATTTTTTTTATTCAGCCCACTTTGTTCACCCAAATTTAAGTGCACCCAAATAAAATTAAACAACTTGCCTTCAGAAATCCCATAACTGGTACATATAGTACATCTGTGGGAAATTTGGCGTCACTTAAAACGCAGCTGTTCTACCTCAGGTGGTTAGTGCTGAACATTAGTAAACAAAGAGCATCATGAACACCAAGAATCAGACAGTTCAGGGATAATGCTTCTCAAAATTATGTGTTTGGTGAGAAACTAACATCCCATGTTAAATTGAAAAGAATATCCCCATGGTAAAACTTAGTGGTGGTGTCAGCATCATGCTGTGGGGATCCATTTCTTCATCTGGAACAGAGAAGCTGGTCAAAGATGATTAAAGACGGGGATCAAAGTTCATAAGTATAATTGAGAATCTCTGGCAAGATAAATAAATTAAAATATTGCTCACAGATGTTACCCTTCCGACTAACTTTACAGGTTTAAGGCATAACACTACTTCATTTGGACTTTTCAGGGTTTCCCCTCTGGGACTTCAGACACACTGTGAGAAGACATAGGCTGCCTTCTTGTGTCGTTACAGTTTTTGGTCTATAAATAAAGGGGATTCAGACATGCCGCCCACCCCCACGCTGCTTAATCAACGCAGCATCTCAACAGAAGCCGCGTCAACTTACCAAGTATTTGAAAGTGACGCTCGGGACTCTGTTGCGGTGTCACAAAATCAGATAACAAGAGACTGAGATGACCTCGAAGTATTTGTTATTTTGTTACAAGTATTTGCGACATAACTCTTAAGGTATGTCGCGAGGAAGTGGGCGGGAACGAGGAAAAACGCGTGCGGGCGAGTGGGTGTCGCGTAATGTTCAGTCTCGCGCTCGGTTAACGAGTCAGGTGCGCCTCTCAGACCGCGGGGCAAATTCAGAGAAACGATGGATTTTATCCGGTCGGCTGGCGGACGTTTCTGAACAAACAACGAAAACTATGTCGTAGCGCTGCGGCGTCGGACGGGAGACAAAGCGACGTGGAGATACTCGCTTAGGGTAAGAGACGCGTTTGGAGCGAGGAACAGGATATTATGCGAGGGTGAAAGTCCCTCACAGGCAAACTCTTCTGACCTTGTTGGCTCAAGAGTTTCCTGAAAGTTTCTAAAACAGTGTTAGGATTTCATCCTTGGCTCAAAGAGGACCCAGTGTTGGACATTGCACCACAATATGTAATTTGTCTGTTTGAAAAGTAATTTATTAAAGTAAACATTGATTAAAACGGTCCTGAAAGAAAGTTAAGAGCTCTTGTAAATGTGTATGATTAAAACAAAAATTCTAAGAGCTTTAAAAAAGTTATCAGTATAAAAGTCCAAAACTTTATTTGTGTTTTCGTGGCTCATTATCACCCAATTGTGAATAAGTGGGTTAAGTTACACTTTTGTCCTCTTCATCAACAACCATCATTCCAAGACACTTTATCAGGTTTTAATGTGGTATCCATGGCAACTTCTAGGCATTTAAATCCTTATAATGGACACGGTGCTGGGACAATGAAGCACAATGTTCACGAGGAAGCAGCTGCAACGCAAAGAAAGCAATTCCTTTCTGAGAAAACTATTACTGCATAGATGTGGTCTGCTGAAGATGACCTACAAACCAGAGGGGCTGATCTAAAAAAAGAAAAGAAAAAGAAATCTCCCCTGTTTTCAGTTTAAAGTGATAGAGAGAGAAGGCTCCAGTAGCTATCAGAGTCTCATTTCATGCCAGAAATTGTAGTAACATAATTATGTTATGATGATTGTTAACTAGAACGTCTCGCTCTCGTTCATGGAACAATGAATTAAGGACTTCACTGTGTCCTAAAGTAAAAAAATATAGCATGGTGTTTGCCTGTGAGATGAAGCTTATTGTTACAATTTGCCAGTGTTTGTTTGACAAATATCTTGGTTTTCTCACTAGTGACAAGGGATTCTAAGCAGGAATAGTTGAAAAAGTCAATAGATGTCCATGACGGTGTTGGATTTTCTTTTCTTTTTTTTTGTCAAAAGCAGCCTGAAGTGACCAATTCATGCAAAATATTCAAATTAAAATTTTATTTGTATAGCACATTTCAGCAGCAAGGCATTTCAAAGGGCTTCACATCATAACAAACACAAAAACACAAAGTCCTGCAACA
This sequence comes from Alfaro cultratus, assembly GCA_903066825.1. Classification (NCBI taxonomy): domain Eukaryota; kingdom Metazoa; phylum Chordata; class Actinopteri; order Cyprinodontiformes; family Poeciliidae; genus Alfaro; species Alfaro cultratus. The sequence continues at coordinate 8,750 of CAEFZX010012579.1, read as the reverse complement.
TAGAATCAACAATCAAAACATTACAGTGAGTCAATGCCATCTTTAAATTCATAATATGGTGTTTTGAATATTGTTGCATGCAGAGTAGTTGACTAAAATTCACGCTGACCGACCTTTGACCCTTTGGTACCAACGCATTACCTTTTTATCCCTTTCTAAATCTATTTTGTACCTGTAAACAAACCATTTCTTTGTGGGTTTTTAGCTGTACTTAAACGCTATAGTGAGTTATGGAATATGTGGACATTAAAAGTAATGAGACTATATTCTACTGGTTTTGGATTGGATTGAGATCCACATTTGGTCCCATTGATTCTACAGAATAAGACAGATTACGACCCCTGACAGCAGAGCTGTACAATACACTTCAAAAACACAAAATCTAGTTAGTTTCTTGCGCAGATATCTCCAGGCACTTGAAATAAAACAACTTTCAAGTCACTTTTCAACAAAATATAAGGGCTTGTTTTAAGTCAGTGACTTCCTACTATTGATGAAAACATAATTCTGTTTCGTTGACGGATTATTTCACTTATGGGAGAAATATCTTGTTATCAAGTCATTATCAACTCCACTATTTTGGAGTTGATAATGGAAATTAAGACCTGATAAGATGTGACTTGTCTGTAAAAACCTTTAATTTAATAACCTGCAGAGCATTGTGTCTTAAGCTGATATTTTAACAGGAACTGACTTTAAATGTCTAGATTTAATGTTTTGGCTGTTCTTTCTTGAATGACTGCCTTCTTCTTTTGTGTTCAATGAAAAATACACAATATTTGGTTCACAAGAGTCAGACAAGATGAAATTTAAACAACATTTTAGGTAAAGTTAAGAATCTTAATTTCTTTTTTTGTTTTGTTTTTGCACATAGATTTCACAAACTCAAACTGCACAAGAATCACTGTAGAGTAAATAATTTTTTGTTGGACTTCTACATTTATTTTTCAATACTGCATCAGTCTAATGTTGTCTTTGAAAATGCCAATTTGTGTGAAATCAAACAGTCTGTATCACTTACATGTTGGCCATAAATCCTAGACTGTGCACAGCACAGTTGATGCTCACACCCTACTGACTGGAAATCACAATAAATTACTGCAAACTTGATTAGATCACGCAGTATATTTATTTATAGATTTTTTTCTAGCACCCATACCACCCTTTACACCCTGCAGCCCTGGGTTTACCACTCTGTAGATGGGTGTTGTGTTTTTTTCCACTCTTTTGTGCCCTTTTTTGACCTTTGAGACAGACATGCCACTGATTCTGAAAGCTCACTTTCAGGCCTCGATAAGTCAATTACATCCCGACGCTTTGACGTTGTTCGAGGCTCGCCTGTGGTTTATTCAGACAGCCGGCTGCGCAGCATCACTTCCTGCGGGACGAGGAACGTTATTCGTCACGTTTCCACCCATCGCTGAACTTGAGTGCCACTGCATTTCGCAGTCTGACAAACCGGAAAGGCCGCCCGCGAACATGCCGCTCTCTCAGGTCTGCGTCAGAGAGCCGTGAGAGGTTAAAGAAAAAAGCAAAGCAAAAAAAAAAAAATCATCCCCTCAAGTTGAGAGGTTGACAAGAAAAAAAACAAAACATAAAACCCCCCCACAGTGAATCAGTGGTGTATTTCTCTTCGCAGGTCAGTGTTTCACACCAACCTGATCTTGTATTCTCTAAAAGTGCAGCTTCCAGCTCCTAAAAGCCCTACTTTGTCTTGTTTTATCTGGGAGACAAACACTAAACACGAGCTTATGTCCGCTCACAAACATCTCATCAGCACTTTTGGGGAGTTCTGCAGGACACAATAAACAAACAGAGTAAGAGTCTTCCAGTAACACGCGACATCAGACATGTTGACCGCGCCGTTCAGGAATCACATAGAGGGTTAACGGGCCTGACGATGATATGGTGTCATTCTGGCTAAATTAGAGCGCACCACGGGAGTATTTGATTCCTCCCCACTTAGTGCATAAAGACTTGGTTCATCAGGGAGATGAGATATGGCGACGGTGACAAGATCCACTTATTCACGTCTGACATCCCGTGAATGTCTCGCCGTCAGAGAGACGCTCTTCCAGTCAGCGTGCTTTTGAAACAGAGTTGAGGCGACATGTAAATGACTCCAAACTGGAGAGAGGATGAAAGGAGGGACGGCGTCACAAAAGGAGACTGAAAAAGAGAGGGGTCGGGTGAGGTGGAGGGGAAAACAGCACCAGAACTCGAAGATGATAACCTGGTTTGCAGAGTCGCGCTGTCATTAACGTCTCACATTTTGTCACTTCGCCACGTAAAACCTCAGAGCGTTTCATAAGGATTCAAAGCCACAGATCAAAACTGAAGATGGTATGTGATAGTTAACATGCTGCTTTAAAGAAGTTTTGCAAACGAAAAAAAAATTCCAGGTGGAAATTTAATAAAAGCTGAATTTCAGTCAGATTTTTACGACACATTAAATTGTTGCTTCTTAAATCTTGATTTAATATGAATTTCAGCAACATCTAATTTCCCTTTGGGATTAATAAAGTATTGTTGAATTGGATTTAAAGAAAAGCATTTAAGAAATTAATAGTAAATTTCAAGAATTTTGTTCTGGACTTTGACTAGGCCATTATAACACATCGAATCTAAACCATTTCATTGTTGTTTTAGCTCTCTCAAGTCTTTATTTAGCCTCATCCATTTTAACCACATTCCCTCACTCAGGATGATGCTGCCACCACTATGTTTCACTGCAGAGATTTTCTTTCTTCCTCTTTTTGCAAATAGATTAAAAAGAAAGCTTGTGTTCTCTCATAAGAATTGCAAGGACACCGCCTGCAAAAGAGATTTTAAATTTAACTGAGTCTTTTCTGGTTAAATAAAGTGTAAAAGAAAACTGCTTCCGAAGCCTTCAGAGAACTTCAAGCTGAGATTAAAACACACAGAAGTTGACTACTAATTAGACTCTGAAGGCATTTAGTTATATCTGGAGATCAGAATAAAGGGGAGTGAATACCAAAACCTTTTTGAAACCGCGCACAATGTTCCTTCCACTTCGATTTGATTCGTCTCTTCAATTCCTTCAGGTTTGCGGCTGTACTGTGACAAAATATGGACAAGTTTAAGAAAGTTTTTGCACCACACGATTTGCTGAGACGCCTAGGAGATAAAAGAGATTTAAATTTGCAGTAACAAAAGGGAATTATGTGTTTATGGGAGTTCGCAAATCTTTGCTAATTAAAACGATGAGCCTGTTGCTTTGTTTTGAGGGGAAGATTCCCTCCAGAAAAACAAAACAAGAAAAGCCCTGTCACATAACAGCGGGTAAGAGGAGAACAAACGACAGAACAGGCAGAGAGGCTGAATCCTTCAAGCTATTTTCATCTGCTTTGAACAGGCATTACTCGTGCCCATTTATCCCGCTCGGATAACAGCTCTCAGCCGATACTCGGCACTCAAGTTAGCAGAAAATTGTCTTCATTGAGAAGAGAATCGGTTTGCCTCACTGAGTGTTCTGTTTTATTTTCTTCTCTTTGTGTTTCCCATCTATTTCACTCCTGCGTTTCACCATTTTCCTGGCTTTTTTTTTTTTTTGTCAATCTCCCCCGTTGCTCCTCTCAGAGTTTCTAATCCTCCTTGCAATTTCCCAACAATTCCCATCTTTATTTTCCTACATTTTCGTCAACTAAGCTCCTTTTCTTCCTGTCGTGTCTTTTCCTGCAACCCCCCCGCCCCTCCCCGGCTCCTCTTATCTCTCGGTCTCCTCTGTCATGTCCGTATCCATGAGGAACCCACCTCAACGCCGGCGCTCCCTGGGTCCCGTCTCACCCAAGAGAATCTACAGGAACCTCTCTGTCAGACTGAGGGGAGGAGAGTCGTCCGTCGCCGCCGAGTTGGATGCACCCAAACACACCAGCAAGCCTGCAGAAGCTGTAAGATGCTAGCACTTTCTTCTACCCCGCCACACTGTATGTAGCATTGGCAAAGAGCTGAGACTGTTTGTACCTTTTGTAGGAAAGTATGCTTCTTTTTACATAACTATGGAGAGCATATAAGCAGTTCAACCAGGTGAAAAAGTAATTTCCCCCTAAATCTAATGATTGGTTGTGCTGCATTTGGCGACACGAATGTTTACCTCCTTTAATCTCCCGTGGCAACCATTCAGCAGTGCAAAAAGCTCAGGTGGATCTACCTTTAAGGACAAAGCTCTTCCTTGAAGCTGCAGCTTCCAAGCTTCTGCCTCACAGAGCAGCTCTGCCCCGCCCCACTCAGCTCCTTCAGACTAGCCAGAAGCAATTAGCAGACACCTAATGGAAGTGCTCATCAGCTGAGCTCATTGCAGGAGCTACTTCTCAGTGCAACACTGCTAAAAACGTTGTTAAAGGGTTAATAAAAAAGCCATGTTGTGGTGACTTCCTGAAGACGGAGTTTCAGAAAAGGCTGAAGTTTTTAAAGAGACAGAGACCCAATTTCAAAGTATTAAATTACAAAGTCAATTTTCTTGCAAGTCATATTTGTTGTAGCATTTTTATAACAAATTAGGGTAACATTCTAACCTGATTGTGGTACTGCATGCCTAGAAAACTCACAACACTGCCCCTTTAATAAATGAACTCCTCACTTGACTGTGTATTTGCCAGGAGGAGTGTTATTGAGCCAGGATCATGCTAGAAGCTTGTTAATGAGTTTTTCCACCCCTACACCTCAAATTAAAATGACACTGCGAACCTCTCACTGCAACACTGTAATTAAGGTGCTTTCAGGAGGAATAGCTGATTGGAGATTTGTTTTGAAGCACAAAGCTAATCCTCTTGTCGCTCACACCAGACAAACAGCGGCTGCACTTTGACTAAGCTGACTGTGCAGAGGAGCTCGCAGGAGGCGTTGTGGTTTCCACCAGTTATATGGTGAAGAGCTATGACTGCGTCCGCTGAATTTGTGTCTTTCGGCTGCGGTGTGGATTTTGTTTCAGTTTGTTTTCGGTGAGCAGTTGCTTAGGAACATGCAGTCGGTGTATTCTCTGCACGAACACAAAATCTTACTAAGTGTTTTTGGTCTGAGTTTCTAGTGCAAATATACTGCAGTAAGACAAAACTAACAAGCAACAGCAAGATATAGGAGATTTTATTCGAGTAAATAAATCCTTAATATTCATAAAAAAGTACTAGTTATAAGCGGAATAATCTGCCAGTGGAACAAGACATTTTAGCTTGTGTATAAGAAATAAGCTTCTATATTGTGCTGAAACGTTACTTTTAAGTTAATTTTGTCTTATTTCAAATCCACTAAGATGTTTGAGGTTGATCCTTGGTAAGATTTTGCGTTTTTGCAGAGCTGTTCTCTCTCTAAACAGAGAAAGAGAGAAATATTCCTGAACAAATCACCACCACTTTTTCTTTCATCTACAACTCAAGCTTTTATTCAGTAATAACTCAAATTCCCCGGCTTTTTTTATCTCATGAGGCTGGCGTATAAGTTTGTCGTCTTGGACTGCTTTGATTTATAGATCTTGTGTTCTTTTTCCTCTTTCTTTGCAACTCCCCTCCCTCCACCTCGCCAAATAAATCTCCTTTGACATCTGAACCCTCTTTCCCTTTCTCTTTCTCACCCTTCTTCCCTCTGCCCCATTAGTACAAGACCCTGTGGGAGGCAGTGGAAAACGAGGACACTTTGGCTGTGCAGAGCCTCTTGTCCAAAGATCATGCCAGCTGTGGAGGAGGAGGATCGAGCTTGTGGGAGCGAGGAGAGAAGAGAGATAAGGACTGGGAGAGAGATAAAGAAAAAGGGGTGAACCGAGTGAGCGAGCAGGGGTTGGTTCCTCTGGATGTGGCCGCACTTACCCACAATTCCCCTCTTCTTCACGTGCTGACAAAGGCAGGCGCCAGGCATAACCCTATTTGTAAGTTTTACTCTTTAACTGATCAAAACGAGCACAAAAACCCTCTGTAAGGGTTGATTTTTCACCCTAATAAATGATGCTGCGTTACTTCTCAGTGTGCCGGCCAGCAGACTGGGGGCTCAAGCTGGACGCCCTGGTGGATCTGGCGAGCAGACGGCTGGAGGAGAGGAAGTCGGAGTTGGCCAGGAAAACAGGAGCAGGCCCTCAGGCGCAGGCGGAGGTCCAGAGACAGAGCCGCCTCTGGAGACTGCGGCTGCAGCTGTACTGCCGGATGAGAGAGAACTTCCAGAACACGGGTCAGTGCTGTCGTGGTTCTTCATCAGCTGTGACGTTCTCCAAACCCCTTTTCACATTTTTGTTATGTTACAGCCACAGACCTCAGTGTGTTTTTATAGGATTCTTTTTATGAGATAGACAAACATCAGTTTCCATTCACCATATAATTGTGCAAGTTGACATTTCAAAAATAAATTTGCGGCAATTTCCAAAAAAATCTCTTGTTTTTCAATAAAACGTCGTGGCACTGGGATGAGGTTGCCGTTGGTGCAAACCACGAAGAAGAAGACAACAGGAAGTGGATGAAGGGGTGGCGGGTTTTTTAAAGTCTTATTGTGTGCATAAGCTTAAACGTGTGATTTTACTTGCATTTCTTACTTAAAGGAAACACAGCGATTGCAAAAATTCTTCAAGTTATCTTCAAGAAAACAGTGTTTAAATACCATTTTATCAATTTAAGCAGTTTTCATCTGTATACTGCCAAAAGACATCAGTGTGAAAACATGTTCAATATTATTTATTTTAGGAAGTGCTTATCGAATGCAGAGACAGCTGTTTATTAATATTTTAACAGTTTGATAATTGATTTTATTCATATATTCTGTCACCACCGGCCCTTTGAGAGCATTCATAATTTTGATGCGGCCCAAAGTGAAAATGAGTCAAATGAGTTTGACACTTCTGCTTTACGCTGTCTCACTTTTAGGATCTGCATCCGTAAAAAGTTGTCACGTTTTTTCCGTTATTCGTTGATTTCAAACACTCTCTTCATGGTTTATAGAGGACTCCATTTAAATTTTACGTCTGCTTCATTTAGTTTTGCTTTTGCAAATCAGACAGTGTCACCTTTCTACTGCTTGCCTTTGCTGCTCCTGAGTCCCTCCCCGGTGTTCCTGCTGCATGACACCATGCCAGGGAACGTTGCTGATGCTCGTGTTTTATTGAACAGGAGACCGAAACGCCACGCTTAGTTTGTAGAGGAAGACATCTTACAACAAACAAAGTGTTCTGATTGATCAAAAGAAAGAGACTAGAAAATCTAAACCGGCTGTAATCTGCACAACGTGCTTGAAAAATGATTTGATATGACTTACTGAGATTCTTTTGATTTTTTGTGAACACAGAGTAATGCATATTTTTGCTGTCGATTAAGGAAGGGTGCATTTTTCTTGTGTTTATATTCAGTCCCTTATTTTTAATACCAGTAAATTTATTGCAACTAATTGCCTTCAGATTTTAGCTTCTTTTTTTTTATGTTTTATTGGCTCCAGTGGCCTTTATTTGATAGTTAATTGACAGGAAAGTGGGTAACGAGAGAAGGGGGAAGACATGCGGCAAAGGTCGCCAGGCCGGGAATCGAACCTGTGACAGCCCCGTGGAGGACTAAGGCCTAACTGTTTCTCTTATTAATGCCTCAGAGGTTTGTTAGAGAACAGCAGTGAACAAACTCTCTCCAAACACAAACTCAGTGTTGCATCTGTCAGAATAACAACTGTGGTGAAGTTTAAAACAGGGTTGGGCTATAAAACAACATCCTAAGCTTTGAACATCTCATTTAGTTCTAATAATAGAGTACGGGACAAAAACACATTTTATTGAGTATTTTTTGTCTGTTTTATAGTAGTTTATATTACATTTGAAATGAGACAAAACTAACTTACAAGAAACTTTTCAGCAACATATAGGAGATCGTTTAGAGTAAATAGTTCCTTAATGTCGATAAAGAAGTGGCTCCACTGGAACATTGTTTCACTTATAGATAAAATAATCTGCCATAAATATGACTTTCATTTCATTAGAGAGTTGACAAAGAGTGAAGCTTCTGAAAAATAAATTTTTAGAAGTTTTATTATTTATTTTTTCTGCTGTTTGTAGCAAACACAGCAAACATGTGGAAGAAGATGCTCTGGTCAGATAGCCCAAAATCGAACTACATGACAAATGTTTATTGTGGCCAAAAAAACAAACAAACAAACAAAAAACTCTCAATTCATACCAACATCTTAGTGAAACACAGAGGTGGCAGCATCACGATATGGGAATTGTAAACTTAAATAAAAAAAACAACCCATCTTTAAATGGAGCTGGCGGAGGCGCTCTGCAATTTTCAAATTTTGATTCACAAAAAGAGCTATATTTCCAGTCTACTTTACTGCTGCTCTCTACTTTGTGATGATCGTATAAAATAAAAACCCAATGAATTAAACTCCGGTTTGTTGTTGCCGCGCGACGAAACGTGAAACGGTTGGAGCGTCTCGGTATCTTGCTGTAATTATTAAGCAAGGTGATGGGACCGCCTTCTCTAAAGCAGACAACCTTTAACTCACCTGCCTTTCATTTAAGGCGACGCTAACCTGCGTCCATTTCCGTCAGTTCTGTGACAGAAGTGCGATTTCCGTCAGTTCTGTGACAGAAGTGCGATTTCCGTCAGTTCTGTGACAGAAGTGCGAAAACAGGAAGGAAGGAAGGAAGGAAGGAAGGAAGGAAGGAAGGAAGGAAGGAAGGAAGGAAGGAAGGAAGGTCGGTCGGTCGGTCGGTCGGTCGGTCGGTCGGTCGGTCGGTCGGTCGGTCGGTCGGTCGGTCGGTCGGTCGGTCG
>CAEFZX010012578.1:0-41468 GCA_903066825.1 Alfaro cultratus | reverse complement strand
GCCTGACAGAAATAAGTCACCAAACACAGTTTTCCAACACGTAGTGGGTATTTATAATTTTTCATTGCTGATATTATGTTTGTTTTACCGAGAAATCGATCAGAAGCGACGTAAAAATGATCAGATCCGCCTCTTTGTCAGCAATGCGCGCTCCCGACACAGGGGGAACAGATTTTCACAGGGGAACTGAATTTCGCACAACAGCGGAAACCTTCCAGCAGGCAGGTCCAGAAAACAATAACTGGAAATACAACTTTGACGGTCGGAAAACATTATTCCATAAATCAAAGGCAAGTATCTTTGAGCTCAAAAGAAGACAAAATGTACAGATTCTCTGGTTACTTTTGTCTAAATTCTGTATTTTGGGTCATGTAGCCTATTTGAAGTTATTTTTGCATTTTCAAATTTTTTTTTTAGCCCTGCTTCTCTGGCAGTACAGTTGTACTGTATTGTATTCAGTACAATACACTGAATAAGTAAGTATTCAGTGTATTGTACTGCAGGGGTCCTCAAGTCCAATCCTCAAGAGCTGCTTATTCTTCAAACTAGATCATGGGTTCTCAAATCAAGGCCTTCAAGGTCAATGTCCTACAGTTTAAATGCATGAAAGAATCTAAACAACATTTCAGGTATGTTCTTGATCAATGAACAACATTACAACCTGATATAAAGCTCAAAATAGTCGATTTTACATAATATCCCCTCATCCATTTAAGCATTTTGGTTTCTTTAATCTATGAGGTTACAAAGAAGAAGAATTAGTCTACTGCCTCCCAATATTGTTCTCATGTTGGTTCCTACGCTCTTAGCTAATTTAGTGTATGTTTTTATTTTCTGTAATTCATTTACAGATCATGTGTCTGAGACTGTTTTGATGCCATTAGGGTCCTCAACAACCATCAATCATGACCAAAATGCTTGAAATAAGCAGAAGCACAGGTGTTCTACCATGGTTACCAACTTTTGAGGTTAGAGTTAAAAGGAGAATGGTTAGGAGCCAATATACGGCATTTAAAAAGTGGAAGGTTACCAATATTTATTTATTTTGTTGCTTAATGGTTTACACTCTCAAAGACTAAAACCATTATTGTTCATATCTTTATTTTCACACTAGCACTGAAACAAGCTAGCCTGCGCTGGAACTTCACCTGGAAGACATTAGAGCATGAGATGTCCTCTGAAGTGTTTATAGGAGAATTTCGAGAGATCTTGTTCTCTTTGAACAATTTCTCTAGTCCTCATTGATGCTGCTTCAGTGATCAGCCCCACAACATCATAGGTCTTTCTCCATATTTAGCAGTGGACATGAGAATCTGATCCATATACCTATTCATCTTTAGTCTAATGTTGTCAAATTCCTTGTTTGTGCACACAGCTTGGCCAATAAATATGATTCTGATTTGGAATCAGAACTGCAAAAAACACTTATTCATCAAACAAACATGATGCCGAAGTGGAAATGTTTGTGTAAAATTAAATTAGCAGCAGAAAACATATCTAAAACTGTAGGATAAGTAGGAAAATGTAGTTTAGATAACACTTATAAATCATTTGGTGCTTCATAGCAAAATATTACAAGAAAAACAATCTTCAACTGCTTTTTTAGTAGCACCATCGAGTCCACATGAAGTAGATGAAAAGACTGAGTTCAGTTTCAAAGGTTTTATTGTTTTAGTATTCAGCCTTGACTTAGGGATATTAAACAGCCCACGAATCAGTCAGCCTCAGGGTCGTGGTGACATACAGTCAGAGAGACTCAGGAATTTATAAAGGTGTTTCAAAGGTGCAGAAGTCCAACCCCCCCCTTAAACCGTAATTTGTATTGAACAGGGAGCCGGCGAAGAGCGATCACTAGTGATGGAACATGGAGGCACTTGGAGGATCTGGTCAAAAGTTGAACAGCTGCAGAGAAATTTTACAGAGGCAAGTAGATACATAATTAAATACTTTATGTGAGAAGAAATCAAGGAATGAACCATCTCTGTCACAGTTTGGGATGTCTTAGTGCTCAGTCTACCAAATTTGCTTAACTAATAATCTCCATGCTTAAGAGTAATCAGAGCGGATTTGAAGCCAGATTTTTGCAACAGAAATGCTTCTTAATCAATAATTAATAAACAAATCCACAAATTCCCATCTAGCATATTAGTATGCTAAGACATAATGCAGGGCACCACAGACTGGAGATTTCCCTGGATCTCTGAGCAGCAACAAGTGACTCTGAGAAGAGTTAACTCAGTAGACTGGCTTCTTTATCACCAAAGTTGAATTCTGTCCAATAAAAGAGGGCAGACTTTCTTTTTGCCATGACCAAATCTAAACCTGATGTAATACATACAGTATCTCTGTTGTGAGAAACTCCCATCCTGACTCTAAAATCAGAAACTCCCAGTATTGACTTTACCTCCATGTGACTTTAACAACTAGACAGTTCAGCCTTGTTGAATACTAAGAGAATACCAAAAGCAAAGGGAATTTGCTGTTTGCTCTTAGTCAGCTTTCACACATTGAAGTGAAGATGGAGAAACAGAGTTAAGGGTGACAGCACAGCTGATGGAGCTTAAGCAGCTCACAGATGGTTTCTCTGGCAGCCCCCTAAATCCAGATTTCCTTAAAGCTCCTGGTGCCTGAAAGTAGCAGATATCCCAGGTCTGCTGGAGGTCACTTAATTTGAAATTTGGCTCCCGTGCTTTCATTTGCAGATGTATTAGTTTGGCACCAGGCAAACAGTGCAGATGATGAGCTGGTACAATATGGGTGCAGAGATGTGCTTGTGTATCTGGAGAGTGTTTAACATCTTGGCCGAGTCTCTATGCTGCAGTACTCTCTTTAAATAAACTTCAGGGGATAGAGGAGGTGTTGCTGCCATTTTGTCTGTGCTGCCTTGTGAGATATCTGTAACTTTAGCAGAGACAGTGAGGGAAAGGGGGCTTACTCCATAATTTATAAAATACTTCTTGGTTCATTGAGCATTAAATGTGGCAGACCAAAATTACTATTTTAGATTATTTGAAGTCTTCTTAAAATGTTAGGAATTTTCACACATCTTTACCAGGGGGGTTGCATGTAAACATTTTGATACATACTGTTAAAATCAAGAATATAAAATGTTTAAATTCCTAAAACTTTCACAGATTCTTAATTCACAAAGATCGGGGTTAAAATAAAAATAAAATAAAAATAAAACAAAAACAACAGGATTGAACATCTTTAAAAATATGTACATTCATTAAAAATATGTCCAGGAATGGAGTGTTGCAGATGTGGACATGAGGAGCATTTCAAAGAAACGTGTTTGTGACACTGAAAGCTCTTTTACTAACATTTATCAGTCTGGTGTGAAGGACGGAGAGCAGGCTGATGTCAGAAGACATAAGGTTTCTGGGTGTGATGTAAGGCTGAACGACGTTGGATGGCCATGCAAGTTTTTATCGTTGGAGATGATTGTAGATTTCAAAAGAAACATGGTTAGGTCAAACACTGTTTGGGAGAAGATGTGAAGCATCAACATAGCTTGATGTTCATCTGGAAAACAGATGAACATCAACGATGAACTGGACTGGAGATGCAACAATAAAAGAAAGGACAGAGGTGATTCTACTTCTAGAGGAAGCTTAGGTCCTTCAATATGCTGCATATCTTCTCTAAGTCTGTGTCAACTAGTTAGTAAAGTTTATTTATAGAGCGTTTTTCACAGACATAAAATCACAAAGCGATGTACAAAAAAAGTCAACCTTAAATTATACAAAGAACCATGCTTTAGAAACACAATAAAATCATCACATAAAAGCCTGGGAAAATAAAATGTCTTCTGCTGCTTTTTATAAACCTCCATGGAGTCAGCAAAACAAAGCGGCAGGGGCAAAATCCTCCGCAGTCTTGGGGTCACCCACTGAAAGACCCTGTCCCCTTTAGCTTTCATCTCTATATGTGGAACAAACAATTCCACCTTTTTTGCTGTCATCTGTGGGGGCAGCAGCATCAGCAGTCAGGGGCATAAAAAGGCTGAACAACCTGATAAAGAAGGCTGGTTCCATTCTGGGACTGACTGGGAAACCTCTGGAGATGATAACGGAAAGAAGGATTCTTCATGAAATAAAGAAAATTATTAATTTGAGCTGATTAGCACATAACCAGGACCCAGTATCTCCCAGACACTGGATAAGATAAGTGACTACATGGGTGTAATTAAAGAAAAACGTGTGAAATAATTTGACCAAGCAAGGTCTCATTATTACTGAAGCATAGTGGTCGTAGGATGGAGCCTTGAGGGACTCCTTGACTGACAGATGTTTAGCTCACACCAGGGAAGAGCTGTTGATAATGTTAAATTATTGAAACAGGGATTCTAAGTTTTTTGGTAAATGCACTCTTTCTTCATATTTCATCTATCATCCATGATTGCCTCTCTTTTTACAACATGTACTGACCACCTCAGATCCTCAGTGCTTATTTCCGCAAGTTCTAACAATATAACTGCTATTATAAAACATTTTTACACCAAAATCAATATTTGGTCCATATCTCAAAACAAAGCAAGTTTGAGCATGGACTCTTCAAACTTTCTTTATGTGAATTTCACATTTTATCTTAACAACACGTTAAGCTGTTTACGCTTGTAAATTTCAGAAAATCCAAAATGTCACCGTGAATCAAAAAGAGTCGTCAACTTTCAGCTCATAGCTCAAGTCTGGCAGTTTGAGAGTCAGACTACATTCAGTGCCTTCTTTTTCTGTCAAGTATTCAAGATTTTTGCACTTAACTGATGCAAGAAACAAAGAATAACTTTGGAAATGAATAATAAAAGTATTCACTGGCAACTATTAGAAAAAGAATAATCGCAGTTCAGTTGGAGGTTAGGTCAAACACTAACCTCCAGAGGAGAGGCGAGGAAGGCAAAAGGACATTCAGTTAAGACTGAGTCAAATATGATTGTTTGGCAATGGTTATAGTTAAGTTGTTTGTGAGCTTTCCCCAGTGTTGTAACTCCAGTGGTTGCTGTGGATCTCAGGTCAGGATAAGTGTATCAATGCTCAGAAAAGTGTTGGTGAAGGATTTCCAGGTAAACTCTTTGCCACAGGAGCAGTCCAAGGAATTGCCCATGATGATGACGCTTGAGTAGAAACACATCGCGAGTTTCTGCGAAGTGATTATAAAGCACTGGAAAACAGAATAAACAACAAGTAAAGCTGGATTCACACAAACAATGACGACAAGCTGGCAGCTAATGACAGCAGGCATATGGCTTGGCGAGCATCAAACAGAATGGTTTGTGTCTTGGTGGATTGAGACTCTGGGGAAGGTCACTTTGGATCCAAGGATGACTGAGTTTGATGAAAGCTGGCTGTAAGTCTGATGATGGGACCCACGGGTATGGGAGGAAACCTTCAGTTTGCTTTTTACTTTATTCTAAAGCATTTCCTTTTCAGCTGAAAAACGGCATTGATCAGAAAATACTTTTCTACCTTTGAAGGATCCTCATTCATGTATTCTTATTGAGTCATTTTATATCAGCACACTGGTGGGAAGTAAGCGTGATAAGGCCAAGTCTGACAAGAGTCATGTGAATAAATGAAACATTATTGGAAACATTGTTGATTACTGTCGGTAGGGGTTTTAAGTTTTCAGTACAGTCACATGGAGTTGGAGGGCTAACTTTCCTCTGGGTCATTGAAAATCATCCTTTTCAAAAAATTGTCCCTCTACTTTAGGTTTATTGAGCTTTAAATCAACACATACTAGACATACAGTTTTGGATTAGCTTGTAAAAAACCCCACAAAGACATAATCTTACCACGTATTAATGTCAAAAAGTTTTTAATCTTTAACACAGAGCACATCTATTGGGCCACTTTCTTACAATATTGCCAAAGCCTTTTTTCAGGTTGCTGCAGAACCCGAGAATCTTGCTTTGTGTCTTCGGTAATTTATAATCATCATAGGATTTGTATTTGTCGTTGAGTGATTTCTGTTCTTACGTAAGATGTTCAAATCTACTCCATAACTGTCCCTTTAAAACAGCCTCCTTGGGTTTCTGTGAGTCATTAAAGATTAACAGAGACAAGACTTAAAACTCGATTAGGTGAGTAATTAGCTGGAGGAGACTGTTCTCATATTATTTGGATATTATGCTTACTGACCAAGCTCATGATCAGGTTTGTGTTTCTTATCACTAAGTTTTGATCAATACATTCAGTATCTGTCAAAGTTGGCATTTGATGCGCAGTCTGATATTTAGTTTCGAAGTGGAGCATGTTTGCATACACATGTTGTGGATTGTGTTTGATCTTAAGTCTGTAGACCCTCCACGAATCTAGGTTGGAACATCCACTTTACTCATCCAGTTTACATGAGCTATATTTAAAGAAGTCATGCATAAATCAGCAGGGTTTCTTTCATCGATTAATAAATCATAAGTGTTACCCTCTTATGTTCATATTCTCTTCATTCTCTGTGCTCAGCAAAGAGTATCCAGCTGCCTGCAGCCTATATTACAATGCTTTATCACAATTGGATAGCTGTGTGATTGTATTGGTCAGCTACTCACTCACATAACTATTTTTCATGTACAAATATGAATAAGTGTCATCTTGATTTTATTTGGAGGCATAAACTTGATGTGAGATTTAGTGTAGTTTGTTATCCTGGGGCAGCTTTTTGTTTGCTAGAGCGAGAAAAATAATGCAAATCAGTAGATGGCATAAAATTGCTTTCAAGCCACCAAAACGCAACAAAGAAACAGTTGCAGGATTGAAGAAATAATATGTTTCCCCAAGAGCTCTTCATAAAAATAATATTTAATTTATCAGTTGTAATCATTTATTTTTTTGAAAAATGAATTAGTCAGTAAAGGCATCCGTCTGTGATAGAGCACCACATTTTAAATCCTGCTGACAGCAGCAGAGTGACTGACTGACTGAAATGAAGCATGGCATCAGTTTCTGCAGAGGACTGAGGTCATGTGAGGTGTACTGAAAAATGCAGAGCACAAAAAAACCCATAAGTGCCCCAAACTTTTTACTAACAGGCTGCAGAGACCGTCAAAAAGCAACACACAGAAGAAGGAAACGGGGGATTTGCAGCCTCGCTGTCTAAGGATGGTGGAACGCAACATATGACAAAGGAAATGTATCAACCCGGTTACCAAATCATAAATCCCAAGCAACAACCTTCCAAATAAGGGCTCAATTTCTTTACAGTGTGTGACCATGCAAACATACAAGATGGAGCTATGACTTCAACAAAACCATCTTTCCTAGTTAATTCTTCCTACGCCCAATGTGAAATAAAAAAAAAATAAAATCCTCACTGAATGCCCCACTAACAAACAAAAAAAATAACAGTGTCACAGAATAGACACGTTCACAATAATCACTAGTTTGAGGAACAAAACCCCTGTATTCTGATACCTCTAAATAAAATGATGTCATCAAATTTGTGAAAAAAGGTAGAGTTGTGATTTCTGCCTTCAGCACGTCGTCACATTAGCTAAAGCACTTTACTCAGCAGATAGCAAGTCAGTCTTGCTTCAGTTAAGTGTTTCTGAAAGCAAAATCCTAAAATGTTTTATTAACTTATGAAGCAGCCTTCATCTTTCTAAATATTATAAAAATTTTAAAAAAACAACTGTAAGCCATCAAATGCTAGAGAAAACATTGTTAAAGCTAGAACCCTTGCTATGACATCTCCAGTATAAAAAGTATATTTGAATTAGCACTTGTTTCCTCAAACATACTCATACATGTTATACGCATGCTGTTTTGCTTCATCATGTTTGTAATGACAACATTTTTAGCTAATGGATGCATCTTGGTGAGTTTGTCTTAAAATCTTCTCCCAGATGGCAGCAGAAGGGAACGCTTAGCAAGCATCGATCCAGGGATTGTAGATGCATCCCGCCTTCTGTGCTCCCTTCACTTCCTGTAGGTTCACGTTCGTACTTGATGCTTCTCCTCAAGAAGAACGCAACAAAACTTTACAACTTTAGCAGCAATAAAGAATAAAAAGCTTTTTTAATGACATGTGATTTTAGAAAGTGATTAAAACGCCAGATCACCAATTCCTTGGAGCATTTTCTTCTCCGATTGTCTTCCCTTAGTCCTAATGGATTTATTTTAAAAAGAAGAAAAAAACTGCTGAGTCATTTATGCCTCCTTTCTCTTTTTTTTCCATTTTATTTTTTCAGTGAGTTGAATGCTTAAAGTTTAATTAAAACAAAAATGGACATTAAACCTAGCAGATATTTTGTGTTTTTGTTGTGGATTTCACATAAACCACCCAAAGGACATTTCAGGAAAGTAATCTTTAACAGGAACTATCAAAGAACTGAAAAGGTTAAGCAAATTTTCTTTACTTTTACTAAAAAAAATACTGATCCTAACAGAAATTTTAGACCCAAGTTCTGGTTCTGAGCAGCTGTGAGTCACATAAAGATTTAAATGCTTCTGATTAATTGATCTGCAGCTGCTCTTCTGTCAGATGGGAGTTTGTGTGTGTGCTGTATTATTCAGGTTGCCTTAAAAGCATGTCAACTCAATTACAAGGATTTTACTAGAAATATCATGTCCTATCCTACAGTCTCTGGAGGAACATCTCTGCTCAGCGGCAGGAAAAGTCTCCCATCTGAAGTTCAAATGGAGAGCTTGAAGCCTTCCAGAGCAACCAATAGAAATAGGCAAAAAGCTTTTGAGCTTGTCAGTTTTAATCATTTTTAATGTTTCATTCTGGAATATTTCATCTTAGGTTTTGAGTGTTCCTGAAATTTAACACCTTAGACACACTTTTGACTTTCTTTATGGGTTATGTCAGATATGATTATCATTTGATTCCCCATTATTAAGTTGTCCATTTCTCCATTATTAAGCCACATCCACCACAGTCCTTCTCCTTCATGTGATTTCTTTTTTGAGCCTTCCTTTGGCATGATTACTCTGGGTGTGAGGCTTTTCTGTAACAAGTATCACCTGAGTAAATGGTGATACTTTACTCAGTCTACTGGGTGGAGACCCAGAACCTGCTGGAGGAACAATAAATCCTTTTGGGCTCGGAAAGCTTTTGGATCCCCTAGATTGAGGAGGATGTCACTGGGGTGAGGCATGTCAGGATTTCCCTACTGAACCTGTTAACACCACAACCCAATGTTTGATAAACAAAACAGAATGGATGGATGTTTAAGAAATACAAAAATATGAGGAAATGTTGTCATTCAGTCGCTCTGCATGTCTGGTTGAAAGTTGTAGTGTGTATGTGTGTTTCATTCTTCCTCAAAATTTCCAAAGTCCCTCAACTTCCCTCTGAGGTTGAATATCTAAAGAAGGAAATTCAGACGTTTCTCACTCACCCCAGCCTCAAACTACGCTCCTGTCAAAAATCAAGTGAAATCTTCAGAAATGGGAGATGCTCTCAAGTATTTTGTCTCACTTGAAATCAGGTCTCAAGTCTACAGGTCATTGTCTAGTCTGCCCATACTGCTGCATTTCTGTAAGCAGTGGCTGCGATCTGAAAACATGGGTAGTCGCTCAGGGAAACATAAATAAAGGGATGCCTGAGTGTAAGTTTAAAAATGAACAATAGAGCCCCTTTTTTTACCGCTCAGTTCCACACTGACTGCATTTGGTGTTGAATGTTTTTGCATGCACAGTAAGTAAGGAGTTGACACCCCTCTGTGTGGAGTAAGCACATCCTGTTCTTACTCCACATGAAAGGACTTTCCAGCATTTCCCACCATCACATATTTTAGGGGATTTTCGATTGGTGTTCAGGGGGGGAATGTAATGCCTTGCCTCTTCTGTAGACCAGCATGAGTCAGTGGGATTGGTACGCTATTTTGTGCGTTTCACTTGTAAATCTGACTCATTCAGCCGACCCGTACTGCCCCCTTCCTGGGCCTCCATCAGTTGCGAGTAGGACATTGGTACGGTTAGAGTAGGGCTACTGGCATCACACAATGAAATCCTTTTATTGGGGGACAGAAAATCATCACTTCTTGCGACAATCCCGAGACACACTATTACGTCTCATTTGTTGTCCCCACAGCATGATGCAATGTTAGCTGTTTGGGTTTGACTGTCGGTCCAGTGAGAGTCCAGCTGAAAGTGGAAATGCTCTCCTGAATATGCCAGACCATGAAATAGTGGACCGAACCATACAGACCCATTGCTCAGTGGAAGGTGTGATTGAGCTGACCAATGAAGAAAGATTTTTGTCAACCTTTTCACTGTTGGTTTGGTTCACTAAGCTATGAAAAATAACCCAGTGACATCCTATTTTCAATTACTAGAGATCATCAAAAATATATGTATATATTGATATATCAAGAAGTTTTCTGATGTTATGCACTCTAATGCAGGGAAACTGATCCAAATATCAGTAAAATATTTATTTTAAGTGGTTTTACACATCTTTATCTCGATCCCGCCTGCAGTTTAAAAATCTCAAAATCTCTGTACTTTGTTTAAACCAAGATTATGCAAATTAAACGTGCAAATACTTCACAGAAATACAATTAATTTTATCTTAAGATACTTTATTAATATCTTCTGTTGACAGCATCAGCCAAAAACAAACATTGAAAATGAAAATCATATCATGGGAAATGGTACACACGGGTTTTAATGGTTTCAGGAGACGGAAAATATTCAGAATTTAAATGCAATCAGTCAGCCACATCTGTCTGCATGTTTGCTTGTACACTGCAAAGCTGACAGAGCGAGGGAATGAACTGGATAATGAAGTCGGGTCAAGGATTGAGGGTTTGTTTATTCTGTGGAGTCGAATTTTTGCATCTCAGGCACGGCATGGAAAGGGATGAGGTCAAAGGTGGTAAATTAGGACAAGCTGACAGTAAACAGGTAGATGATTAGCACTGAGAGGTCATTATTCACAAATTATGACTTTAAAGAAGAAGAGCTATGTTGTGCTATGTTGTGCACGTATCATTCCGTCTTTTTCAGAATGGGAATATCTGGGGGAAACGAATGGGGAAGGGATGTGTCTGGCACATGCACCATATGTTGCCACTCAGCTGGAAATGGGTGAGAGAGAGAGAAAGAGAAGACAAGGCAGGCAGAGAGAAATCAAAGATATGCAAATGAAGAGAAGGAAGAAGTCACACAATTGGATCTCTGCAGAGGACGATTTCCAGCTCTCCACGGTAGAGCTTCCCACCGTCGGACAGGCTCATGATGCTCTCCTTGTAGCCCATCAGATTATTCACATCCACATCCTGAGGACAGAAAAGAAAGAAATCAGGCATATGTGAAGGATTTTGGTTTGATTTTCTATTTTTACTGTTGCCTTGCAGCGTTAACATCACAAAAAGTAAAAGACAACAACAAAAAAATCTGGTTCAAGTTGCAAAAAATACAAAAAATGAAAAGGACTCTAAGGACTGGACCCTGAAAGACTTTTTGATCCTGAGAAAAACCTAAGACTTAATGAAGTATAATTTTTAGACAATCATTTTTTCTTTTTCCTGCTCTCTGGATTCAAAGGAGGGTTTTTCCCTTGTCATTTTTGCTAAATACCAGGTTTATTTTGCAACTTTTTCAAAAAGAAAAAGAAAATATTAAATAGTTTCCAACACTCTAGAACAACATACAAACTGAGTCCATTTCAAAATATTTTACTAAAAATACAAGAAACTAAAAGAAATCTGTGAACACCAGCATTTTATACATAAATGTGTGAAAAATGTCAAAATAAGACGTCAAAATTTTTGACTAAGAAACTAAAGTATTTGCCTGGTTACTAAACTAATTTGACCTTTTTTTCTTTTTTACATCTGCATCCACACAAAAACCATCAGAAATGCTGTAATCCATAATATGCCACATGTTATGCCAATACATGGCAATAATCTCAACATTAGCCCATCAAAAATGTAATTGTTTTTAATGATGAAATCTACACAGATGTTTGTGAAGCGTATCCAAGTTAACAAAATGTCCAAACTCATCAGATTGTCTCCATTTTACACTATATTTGTGTGTCCATGAAAATGCCTGCTTGAAGTTTGAAAATGTAACAAACTGAATCTTTTAGGTATTAGCCTCTCATGAGTTTTTAGCCCTTAGTATTGATGTTCAAATAAAATGAAATTTGATTAATTGCGCATCTTTCAGGTAGAAAATTGTTTAAACCAACTCAGGCTCACTGTAGACAATAAGGGATATATATTGTCCTTCGAGCAAGTTCTGTGTGTTCTCTGAGGTCTCAATAAGTAACTAGTTACAAGTACTAGCATTGCTGTAGTTTAGTTAGTCTACACTTTTTAGGTCAGAGTACCCAGAGAGAAAATCTACAAACCTAACCATGTATCAGACTTGCAGCTCTGCACGGTGAATGTTTGTTCATCACTTTCTTGTAATTTTGATCGAACTTCCATTGAAAGTACTTGTTGTTCTTGTTTTCTGAGAAATTCTAAAAATGTTATTTGTTTGTTTGGCTCTTCTCAACAAATCCTGGACTCCGATGATAAACAGTTAATGAGGTTGGATGTCTTGCTGGTACCAGCAAAGCTTTTGATCTGAGCTTCTGGAGCACTGAGATCAGAGCACTCAAACATATGAATCACATGCAGCATGTTCAGTTATACAGGCGTAGCGAGAAGTAATGTATTTAGCTAGTTTTAAGTATATTATGAAGAAAAATGATGGCGGAGAAATGTTATTATGGCCCTGAAGTCTAAGCTAATGTTTGAACTTGCATGGCCAGCTGAGCTGTGCACAGACACAGTGTGGACTGATAGACCTAAATCACTTAACAGAATGCAAGACATCCTATCCATCTCCTACCTTCTTGGTCTGGTACAGGTCTCGTAGGAGAGCTTCCAACTCTTGCTCATCAATGTAGCCATTCCCATCCTGGCAAGGAATCAGAGTAAACAACACATTACGGGTATTTTCAACTCAAGACATTCAGAAAAGGTTTTCAAAGACAAAACAGACAATGTGAGAACGTGCATGCTCATTCTTGCTAATTATTTTTTTCATTTATCCTTTTATTTTCTTACACTGGCTTAATCCCATTTAGGCTGGCAGGGTGAATGTAGAGGCGCCTATCTTCACTCATTCATTGGCAAGAGAAGGAGACAAATTTTTGTTTTTTTTAAGCAATAAAAGTTTACTGTCCACCAAAGAACCACAACATCAAAAAGACTGGAGGAAATGCCGCTACGTCTTTTGCTAACCCACAAGGCTTTTCACAGAAACCTTAAATCCTCGTACATACCAACCTACAAAACGCTGCAAACCGAGCTAAGTAGCATGTCCAATTAAAAAAGACAAATAAAGCACTATGAAATAAATTCTTCGTAAGCTTCATGCCTGTGAACTCATTACAATTATCTTTACAGATGAAGGTCAAACTAAAAAATAAACATGAGTTTGTTCTTGTCAGGTCTTGTGAGTTTTTTCTCCTTGTCACATATAAAGATGTTCTTGTTTTTTATGAGCTGTGTTCTTTCAACAGAAACCAGCAATTTCAACAAAATATTTCCAAAATATCACATTGGTGTCCCTTTAGGATCTTTTGGCCTTGCTGCCAGCAGGTTGTCGCACATGTACCCGATTCTTTAGTCGAATCTATTACAGATCCAGAAAGGTCAGTTTCACACATGGAAATTAGGATTTTAGACCCTCTGAAGAGATGACCAAAGATATATTAGCTGAAAACTAGACATATTGTAACTGGATGAAGATCTACTGGTTTCTATTTTAGGTCTTTACACCAGTCTTTTGCTAAGCCTCAACATTTATTTATTTTTTGTCAAATAATTGTCTAATTTTCAACATCTGCTGCCAAGGTCGAGCCTAAAAGCACTACATTTCAATAAATAAGTGCATAAATTGCATATATTTAACATGCAAGAAAATGGACAAAGAGTTATGACTATTTCAAGAATTGAAATGTTTAGTTAATAATTAGTTTAGAACTTAGTTGTTCATTTGTTGGATGGTCCTGGGCTACCACTATTAAAGACATTGGGTCTGCTGTTTAACTGCTGTGCATGTTAATCAATCACATGGAATCTACACAGTGAGCCAGAGTGGGATATAAATTATTAATTTAAGGAAATACAAACTGCCTAAACCTTTACTGAAATATTAAATACTATTTAGAACATCTTGTGAATCACAGATTAAATTGGTACCTATGTACTCAATGGGTTTTTGTATAATAGATTTATGGAAATATTTTGTAAATATTTTATTGATTTATTTTTTACTTTTTAAATTTTATGAGAAATTATTTTTGATATTGTAACTCCATAATGTCAAAAGACTAGACTGATGTCATAAAAACAACTGCCTAAATTTGAAGAAATACTTTGACAACAATCAAATAGCTGGAGAGCTACAGGCAATTGATAAGGATGGACAATTATTTTTACAACTTTTTTTATAGACAAGTAGAATCTTTTAAAAAAATGTTTAATTCAACATAAATTATTTTCCTATTAATTGACCAGTACTTTGCATTCATCTTAATTTTGTAATAAATAGGACCACAAGCAACTTTTCTCAGAAGCAGACTTTGACTAAAACAACAAACGATCTATTCTTGACATCTTATTGTTTTGGATCTACAATAAATTGCAGAACTCTGACTACTTTTTGTTTGTTTCGATAAACTCTAGCGTGTTTTGATTTATTTCATGAACAGACAAATAAAATAATAAATCTCAGGATTTAAAAGACAAAAAATGGTTTGTAAGTCTAAATGCTTTCAACTTGATGATTTTGGCCGTCATGACAAAGAGAAACCCAAAATATTTTATTCCCTGCTTGCTTTTGCTCTGACTGGTTTGTTTTCCCAGACTTTCTGCTCAGCCACATTCAGGATTTTATGGTGAAGTCATGAATGTACCAGCCTTTCCATTCACAATAATGTGAACAGGTTTAGCTGTAAAGCCAATATTGAGCCTGTTTGCTAATTAATGAGTTATGTCTCACGGTGGTGTTTATAGGGTTTTGGGCCAGGAGATAAGTCTGTGTTACTGGAAGTCTGCCTTTGGCAAACAACATCGAACCGCGATCTGTTCAACTGGGCTCAGTCTCAAGATGACTTCAGAGCAGTGAATCCTGCCAGGCCTTTTAAAAGAGACGCTCTTTGATGTTGACACAGCCAGTTTGAAGTGTACCAGATTTGGGGAATAAAATTTGAATTCTATTTATTCCCCACTTTGAGGATAAAGGACCTGGCACTCTGCAGAGTTATGAGAAACACGGTCACATTAAATATCCGAATGTCTGTTTAAACTGTGGGCAATGTTGGATTTTGAAGGGATGTGGGCACCCACGTTAGAGTCCAGCTGACAGTCCACAGACTCAGCACCAGTGACTGCAGCAGCCAGCATTTATATTTATCATGAGAGGAAACGCATCCATTAATTTTAACTATGTACTCCATAACTTTTAAGTATGTATACCAAGCAATGTGGAGTGGAACAGCTAAACAGGTGGTTACGACTTTTTTTTTGTGGTACCTATATGTAATAAATGTTTTCTGTGTGCAGAAAACATTTATTACAAATAAATAAATTTACTTTATTTTGATTTTTTTCCCCAAAATACACTCTACTTTGTGACATTTAGATACCTTTATATGTGCCAACTTAAGTAAGAAGAAACAGTGTGCTTACAGCCTTATACAAAAAATTATAAATTTTTGCAAATGTCATATTTCCAAAACAACTAGTGCATTTTGTAGTTTTCATGCAATGAGTGTACTCAACACAGCAAACAAAACAAAAAAAAATTCTTTGTTTCCAAAAGGAACCATTAAAGATTTCATGACTTAGTTAAATCAATGCAGCTGATCCAGCCCTGGTAGGAGTAAAATATATCTCAGATCCCAGTTTTTATAACACCTATAAGGAATATGGAAAACACCCACAACAACTAAGAATTGAGCCTAGTCAAAAACCAATGCCGTGCCACATTAAATTGAAATCTTTATTTCCCCAAAAACCTGACTCAGCCTTTCTACAATCTATAATAGCACATCCCTAGCTTCACAAAGCTGATAGCGAACCATAAACAATAAAAATGATTTAGCAGCTGTGTTGTAAAGCTCCGCTCCCCTCTGCCTTGCTGCTGTCCTCCCCAACAGATTTACCTCTGTTTTGGAAAATAAGTAAACCACTGCTGAACAACCGTGAGCTGTTTACACAGCGACAGGTGCACCTGCCCTAACTCATTTCCCTAGGTGGACGAAAAGACCTTAAACAAGAAATTTGCATATTCATTAGTAAAAAAAAAAAAAAAAAAACTGCCTCAAAACAAGCAATATTCATAAACGCATTTTAACTCAGGCTAGAATATTCAAAATGTCCATGCAGGGACTGCTCAGCTTTTGCATAGAATACAAACATTTATTCCCACAGAACTTAAATAAGCTTCATTCAACAGCAGTCACCTCTGTGTCCAAGGCTCAAGAGGCTTCAGTCGCAGCTAACACCCTCCTACATATGATTCAGCCTCAGTTTACACTGAATTTTCTCTGGGAAAATGCAGAAGTAAACAGCCAGGGAATGTGGCAGGGTTCCTGCAGACCTCAGGAACTTAAGAGTCTTGGGATATTTTTATGACTCTTGCTTCATATTATAAGACCTACTGGAATTTCACAAGCATTGTCACTTAAAAAGAGAACAGTGCTAAGGAGCGCTTCTTGATCGCCAGATGCAGGCTAAATATGAATTAAATTAATAGAAGCATATTATTTATTTATTTATTTTTACGAGCCCTCAGTGAGTTTTGCCAATTGTCAGTTTTTGGTTTTTTGTTTGTTTTTTTTTTTACAATTTTTCCCAATGAAAAAGCTAGTAGTAAATAAAAAAGTATAAACAAGTATTTCTATGTTTTATCTAAATGTTTAATTGATTTTTAATTAACATTTCTGATGTAACTAGGTGAAATTTAGGAACTGGGATTTGGAATCTTAACTTTATGATGCATGAAGTAATACATTGAAGCAATTTATCACTTAATGAACACAACTTTTCCTATTAAAAAAATCTATGGAAGAACATCTAACAATTTTTGTGAGTTAGATAAAAAGAGGGGTGTGATATATTGCGTTGTCATTGTCATGATATCAGCATGTTCAATGATGAAACCACAAGTCGTGGTTTGTTACCAATATTTGTTAGCCTGCTATATTTCAAGTGCCACAGAATCCCATTTTGCATAGCATTAATATATTTAGATAGATCGCTAGACTCTAACTTCCCTAGCTGAGATGCTAAAGCTCACGGAGATTGTTGGAGTCATTATATGTGAAGGTAAAGAAAGACAGACATCAGGAAAATGTAGGCTAGTTATGACAGAAATAGTATCACATTTTCTACCACTCCACCCCTGATAAAACTGATTAATGGAACCTGAAAACAAATGCTACCTACCTTATCATAGTAATTGAAGATGGAGTTGAACTGCTCAGAGGTCAGCTTCACACCCTGTTATAAAACCCAGAACACAAAAATATTAAAAATAACAAAAAACACTGTGTATGAGCATATATAAATGACTTATCAACATGTAAAAATAAATAATTAAAGATAACTTAAGGTAGATGAAAAACTGTAATTGTGTAAATAAATTATCTGCAGACTTTGCAGTTCATACAAAGATTATTCAATTATACATTTCTTAAATTGGTGTTGTTATTAAATCAATTTTGAGGCAACCACTGTGCTGGTGGTTTTAATTTCCATACCTGGAATTTAAGAAGGAAATTCTCCTGGACAGGGAGGAGCCTGTAGGGAAAAAAGGATTTAATTAGCGGACATAATGGTTGCTTAATTATTTAAATCAGACGCCAGAGAATGAACATCAGGAGGAAATGTGTTTTAACTTTTAATATTGTGAATGGAATTAAGTAAAACCGCATATTACCTCGCCATCTCTGAGAGACCCAGCTTTCCATCTCCATTCAGATCAAACATCCTGAGCTACAAAACAACACAGAAATGAAAAACATAAATTGTAGACAAAATCTAAAGCAGAACCAGTGAAGGTTCAAGCTTTGACATCATTGTAAACTTGAGCAAACATGGCTCTGCGGTTACAGCTTAAAAAAAGCCTGTGCCTTCTCGGCTTGTTTTTTTTTAAATTCATTTACATTTGACCAACAACTGTACAACATCAGGGACCAAAAGATGACTTCTTAATACTTTTTCAAATGTTAACCAAATTAGTTATTCAGTTATCTGCATTTGTACTCTATCTGTAAATTGATACAAAACTAATTGTTTTGAATTGTCCCATTTTGGCCTTATTAAGATTTTAGATGAAATGGGGTTTTATGTATAATATGGCCTGGTTGATAAAAGAAGTACATTTTCTTTTTGTATCAGTTGATAGTAGAACTCCTTATTTTTGCTGACAATGTTCAACACTAGATAAGTATTTTTCTCCTTTTGTTCAGAAAGATGTTAATTAACATTCTTCAGTCTTTTCTTTCAAATTAACTTCACTTTTCTACAGTATGTCTTTACAGTGAAAGCGGGTCTAGGAACATGTATAAGATAGTGGCACCAAAGTTGTGGAAAATTAAAAGACACATCCTCCGTTGATTTAATCTTTTGCAGCAACTATAGAGGAACAATGGGCTTATCTGAGCATTGAGGAGATTTCTTGTAAAAGTCAGATTAGCTTCAGGGTTTTTGAGAAGCAGATGTTACTGCATCTGGGCTGAAGATAACTTGCAGAGAATAATGGGTCACTACCACTCTGCTGCACATCACTGATGTCACCAAAACAGCAAATCTCTGATGTCCAGCAGACCAGATGGACAGTAGCAACACTCCTTGAATTATTTCTCATTTTGTGATGTTATGCTCACTTTTGTGACAGACAAGCACAAAGTAGCTCATAATTGTGAATTTGAAGGACAAGGGTATATGGTTTTTAAATTTTTTATTATTTATTTTATTTTACTTGTTTTACAAAAAGGTGCATTTGTAGAAATCCTCCTCTTTTCCTGCTGCAGTTTATAGTCTTCATGCTGTCTGTATCTCCTTTATACAACTAGAGACTGAATATTTAATCGGGCATCTTTGTAAAATAGCTCTACCTTATTTAGGCTTCCTGAGAGCATCTATGAACCCTTCCACTACAGCGCTGGCTTTATGTTTAGGGTCTCTGTTCAGCTAGAAGTCAAACCTCAACCTCAGTCCCAAGTCTTCGCCAACCTCTTATAGGTCTTCTTCTAATACATCCTTGCCCCCCATCATCCCATCAACTCTAACTAGTTTCCTTGTCCTGCTGAAAAAAAAAACAGTATGATGCTTCCATCCCAGTGTCTCCATGGGAATGGTTCTTCAAGATGATGTGCTGAGCGAGTTCCTGTCCATGCACAAAGTTTTGAACTGAGGCCGCCTGCAAAGAACCTCTTTGCTGATTCTCTGGTTAATGTTCTCTTTTTTCAACCTGTCAGTTTAGCAGGACAATCATGTCTTTTTTGACAGACTAAAAAATATTCTGGTGAACTTTTAAGGCTTGGAAAATTGTTTAGAACCGGATCCTGCTTTCAGCAACTCAACCGTCTTATTCCTGGTGTGTGTAATATGTCCCTTCCTCTTCATGGTGCTGTTTGTCCACTAAAGATCACTAACAAATCTTTAGTGGATTTGTTAGTGATCAAATCCACTAAAGCAGTTTTGTGCATAATTCACAAAATTGCTGAATTATGCTGAGATTAAATTATACGCAGCTGCACTCTATTTACTAAGAATGTGTTTGAATGGTGTGTTGGATTTGTGCTGGATTTATTAGGGGAATTACAATTAAGAAGGAATAGCTAGAAATGCACACCACATTTTCTTTAGTTATAAAACATTTTTGAAAACCAAGTTTTCTTTTCCTTCCACTTAATAATGATACACAACTTTGTGTTGGTCTACCACAAAATAAAACAGCAAACAAAAGGAAAAACTCAATACGTAAAATAAATTTGATTCTGACTGTGTACAATCGTTTGAGAAAGCTCCTGTAGAAAGTCAATTTATTTTTTGAAAGCATTTTCACTTATGGTCACACTTGAAACCTTTGTGCTATAGAGCTAAAAACATTGTGCAGCTCCACTGTAAGTTGAAGAGTAATACAGTATGTGTATTTACATATGAGACAAAAAAAAGAGTCTTACTATGGTCTGTGTGTACTCCTGCAGCTTCTGTTCATCATAGTGTCTGTTTGCCTTTTCCAGCAGGTCTGACAGAAAGCCCTATAAATGGATGGAGATCAGGAGAAAAACAAAACCAAGGATGATCCGTTTAAATATTAAGATTTAAAACAAAATGAAAAAAAAAAAAAACTTGCTTTGTTTACCCTGAATTTTAATTCACATAGTTTTTAAAATATAAAAGTGCCATCTAAAACATTATATGCATCATCACATAATTTATGAAATAAAACATAAAGCAAAGGAAGGAATGAAGACATATCCACTAAACACATGACAAAAAATAATGAAATGGTATTATTTCATTTTTTTGGTTTAAAAAGTATTTGCAAACACAGTATTGCAGTCTTTTAAGCCACAAAGCTTCACACTGAACGTATTGTATCATTTGATTCAATATTTTCCATGCCTGTTCTCAATTATGTGGTGAGACGCATGTCTGGCGCCTGGCATCTCATCTGCAATTTTCCACAGCTTTCAAAAAGCCACACCTGAGTAACTCATCTGCACCTGGTCAGCTGGAAGAAATGCGACACTGGAAACAACCCAAACAGCATCTGCACATGTCAGTCGTCGACCCCAATAAGGCACACCTCCCCAGTGAATAGCCTACCCTTTTATAACATTTCAGCCAACATTGTAAAAGAGGTGTTGAAGTAAATAACATTTGCGTAATCTGCAACACCTTTTGCATCTAAATCGACACCGGATGGGGTGGGGGGAGATAGCTCTGGGGAATTTCCTCTGGATCAGCCACTGAAGTCTCCTGTGTAAACCGGTTAACTGCTTTTACTTGACTTATAGCGTAGGCTTCCATTGCTACAAACGAATATCGAAAAGAATTAGTGGGATTTAAAAAAAAAATGGAGTTAAAATATTCAGCCTGTGTCGCATTCAGTAGATTAAATTTAAAACCAAAGTTAGTATCGAGCAGGCATTTCTGTTGGCCAGGCTGTAAGCAGAGTAGAAATGATGTGTGTGTACAGATCGATGAAAAGAACACATAAAGCAGATCACAAACTTTAGGTTGCTGAACGCATTTCATGACAATTATCTTTGTGTATGTTTGAAAGGTGAGGAGAGCGATTCCTTCTCACAAGACAGTAAATGTAGGATGCTATATGACTATGAGCCAGAACAGACTATTGACAATTTCATGGAGGGAGATATTAGGGCAGGGTTACAGTGTATGGACTCCTCTTTACAAAGATAATGGATGCTTAATAGATCAAAGGTGAAATACCGCAGGCACTGATCTATTGAGATGCGGAAAATGTGATTTGATTAGGCCAGTCCTCCTTCACCATGTTCTCAACAAGGGAATGAGTTAGGATGAAGTGAGAATGTTTTCAATCTCAATGCATCACCCACCCAATGGCATAAGTGTTGAGTTGCTTCTGATCATTGCAAATCTAGGAAGACGTTATTCTACGTTATTTTCATAATGCTCCAAGATCTTGCATCTCATATCCACAGTCAAGTTTCCTCACATAAGTTGAGTCATGAGATGCATTAAATAAAAAATAAAAAAGAACAATAAAGCCAAAAATAATGTAACTAAAATATGTTTATGCAATTCAATTTCTTTTAAAGGTGCAGTTTGTTCCATGCAGTGACATCAAGTGATACAATAGGCACATGGCATCCAGCTTGACTGAAAGGAGCAGAAATGCTTAAATTCAGTGGAGTGATATTATATACCAGGAATAATTCATGCAAACTAGAAAATATAATCAATGAAATTGTGAAAAAAAATAAAAAATTGGAGTGTGAACCTAGCTGTGTTTGGTGTTATTTAAGCTCTTTCCACATATGATTTTTGTCACTTTTTCACCAGTGCTAGTTCGAGTAACCTGCACACAAATTAAATTTAAAAGTCAATTACATCAGGATTACATATTCTCAGTTACAACAAGGTTGTCACTTTGCCCTTTTGAAACACTTGAGTTGATCCAAGCATCAAAAAGAAATTAGCATCTAGACTAACAAGCCCCCAAAACTTCAATTGCATATAGATAAAACTGCCAACAAAAATGTTAGAGATAAATTATAACAAATAAAGATTTAAATAAAATATCTAATTATGTCTGATTTACTGATCAATGACTGAATAAGTCCCCTTTTAGTTGTTTTTAAGATAAAATTAATTCACTTATTAAATTATATATTGGGGAAGTTATTCATTTATCAAGCTTTTATTTATTTCTATATTTCTTCCTAATTACAGGAGGACTGGTCCTCCAGAGTTTACGCCATGCTTGTAAATGGCATTTTCAACTAACTCATCTAATAATTTGTCTGATCTATTGTGGTATAATTACTCTCAAAAGTCATGCATGTGAGACCAGGTTCAGCACAGAGTCATAAGTGATAGTGGAGTTGTATATTTATGGAAAAGCATTTTTGTCCCATGAGTGCACAGAACTGTCTCTATGGCACACCTGGGTTCAGAGAAATAAAATAATCCCCTGAGAGCTTTCTTTAACCTTGTAAACTGTTCTTAATTAAAAAAAATAAAATAAAAAAAAATAATCATAATTTGATATATATTTTGTAATCATATGCTGTTGTTTGTTTTTGGGCAACAAGGCAATCATAATTTACCTACTGTGTAAATCTAATGTTTCAATCAAAATGAAAAAGAAAAAAATGATAATGACACAGAAAAATGTTACAGACTATTTTCTGACACATTCTTTAGTTTGTGTTTATTTGTGCGAACAACATGCACTAACATGCAGAAGCGGAGTGCAACATAGACATACATAAATACATTCACACATTATAGTCGGATGAGTACATTTGAAGCAGGAATTAGAAATAACAAAAGCATTATGAGAAGAAGTCCCTCTAAATGATTACAGTTTGGAGTCCTGTTAATGTTTGGTCATGTGGAAATAACAATAAGTGAGTGAAGGAGGGAAGGAAAAAAAAAACAACAATGCATAAGTATGACAATGGAGGAATATGAATAAACACACTAAACTATGTTGAGGTTGTTGATAAGAACTATTTCTCAATGATTTTAATGTATTGATGAGCATATCCATTTACCTTCAGCTCATTTGCTTCAATGTAGCCGCTGCGATCTGTATCATATCGCCTCCACGCCTGAGAGAAAATAAAACAAATGTTTTAGTTGAAAGGATTTTCCCAGCATCAATGCAGAGAAATTCATCTCCACAGTGTTTTGCATCTCCTCTGTTTGAATAAATTCTCTCTGATCGACCCCTTTCCCCCCCACCACTTGTGCACCAAGGGTTTCACTTTTCTCTAGTGCAGAAGAGCATAAATCGTTGCAGAGGGGATGATTTGAAAAGCCTCAGCCATTACTGTAATCACACTGTTTCCAATACAATCCGTATCGCCCACATGCAGGGCATGGGGCAACATGAAAGAGAGGAAAGAGAAAGTCATTTTAATGAATGTTTTAATCTAGCAGCTGTCCCTGTCCAAAGAAGGGCTCCTTATCAAAGATGGATGGCTTCTCCTCCTCCTCCTTCTCTGCTCCTCCTCTGAGCTCTGCAGAGAGGAGCTACAGTGGTGTTATCCATTATATATGACTCTGAAAATAGAAGTTTCTGCTTCCTCATTCTAACCCTTTAAAAACCTTTACGCCCACTCCCGCCCTCCCTTTTTCCTTCAACAAAGACTGATTAATCCCCCTCTCCACGATGTTCAAAAACTCTAACCCCTCAACTTCTCATCAGCGTTTCATTTACGGCCCCGTTTTTTCAGCCTTCCCTCTCATTTGCCCTTTATATCGTTCTCCTCCACACCTTCGCTCTCCTTCATTTTCCTCCCTTTACTTCAATATTTCCTCTTGGTGCGGCACGACAGGCGAGGACCCACATGTGTAATTGGTTTCTAATTGCTTCGGCTCTTTCAATGCAAACGGGTCTAACATAAAATCTGACATTTTATCCAACTGTGTTCTCATGAGATGCTTCACGAAAATTAAATATTCTGTGTTAGTTTCTTGGAAGCCCTTTCTGTTGCTCCACTGGTGGTTTCTTATTGAAAAATTTAGAGAAGCACTCAAACTGGGGACATTTTTATATAAAGTAGTTTCTAAGAAATGAAACTTTCCCTTTATAGGCTTTGAGTATGAATGGTAACTCCACTGTCTGACTAATAGAAATGTTTTCCAGGATTTATTTTTCTGTGTAGCTGACAAATATAGGTGATTTAGAGCGACGTAAGCAATGAGAATTTTATGCTTGGTATGTATAAATACTTCAAAAATGGAGAAATAGAGGCTAAAATTGGGATGTATCTGGTCCGAAAGTGAAAGATTTCAATGTCTAAATTGAGTTTTTAGATTTTAAATTTTTTTTGGCAGCTGAAATAAAGACCCACCTCACAACCTCCCAATACTGGTTTCAGGATTGACATGGGAACCTCCTGACTTCAAGCTTGTCATCTTAAGCCAGTGAGCTAAAGAACCTCAGCTTTGAAAGTTTTAGTCCAGGTACTTTTATGTGTTCTTGTGATTGGTTCGTTGTCATTTTTGTACAATTGGTTGAATCTTTTTTCCTAACAATAAAGATTAAACTCAGTTCTTCAATTATCTGAGAAACATCCAGCCAGAGCTTCAACACTTCGAATGTCCCTTTGGTCACTGTCTCACTTTTATCCTCATTCTTGCTCTCTTTTAAACATCTGGCACAAATAATAAACATGAACAGCTGCATCTTGCTGTCTAGTAACTGCTTGACGCTATGCGCAATGTTCCTACAATAACATGTTGAGTAGTCTGGTATTTTCCATCATATAGTGGCACAGTCACAACAGCTTTCTTGCACAGTGTGACAGTGTGCACTGAGCTTTAGGCAGCTTTTGCATAAGGACCATCATGACATGGGAAGACGATGTCAAGCCACAGAGGAGGCAGACGCAGAGCCGAGTTGGCAAATAGGTGTGAAGGTGGGACAGAACTCCTTTAACCCTCTCCAGGCAGATGTTGCAGATTTGCAACAGCTAAATATCAGATTTGTTCCTGCAACTAGAACTTAATTTGAGCCTGAGAGGGTTAAAGCCAACAACATTGCTGTCATTCACAGCTTCCTCTCTGCTGACCTCTGTCATATACGGCACTTTCTTGCAGAATGAGGCCGGCTCGAGTGGCTGACTTATTAGAAGGAGCTCATCCTTCTTCTCCTAATAAGGATCCGTATTGTTAGAAGGTCTCCTCATTCTGCAAGGAAGTGACATTCAACTCTAATTGGGCAAGAACTTCTTTGAATTACTTGAAGTTAGACCAGCGCTCCTTCTATATGGCCCAAGTTCTTCAAGTCTTACTGGTTCAAATCATGGCGGTTTATCAACACAGACATCCACATTGTGAGGGGTGACATTTAATCCCACTCTCCAGTTTAAGAGAGTTTTCAACATTAGGACATCAATGTCCTTAAACAGCTTCAGGAAAATAAAGAAGTTGTTTATGTTTTTGTACTTTCTCAATGAATACTGTAATCAACCTTACTCGTACTACGTATAATCTGCCAATAATTCATACAGGACACTATGGTGATGGGAGCTTAAGATTCTCCAGACTCAGCCGATCTACTTTTAATCACAAACTCTGGACAATAGCTTTAAAATGCAATAAAATATTGAAGAACCATGTTTACCATGTAGTACTATGTGAGTCACTAATTTAATGTAGTTGGTACTATAATTGTATACAATTACAAGTTCTACAAGTGCCACAATTTGAGAAACAAGACATTATTGTTCCTCATATGTATGCCTCTTTTATGGCTCTGCCATTTTTTCCCAAGTCCCTCTTTGTGATGTGTCTGCGCTCACCTGACTCTGAGTACAATTTAGATAATTAAAAAAAACATACTAAGACATGTGCAGTCATGTGCAATTGAAGGCGACAGTCTGTGTCTTTTAAATTCAAAGTCTTCCACTTTAAGCTGCTAATTGGAACACCATCAACTATCTGAAGGGAATTATTTTATGACATTAGCTGCTGGATAGCGAGAACATGCCGTCTGTCTACAGCTGACTGAGTTCAACCTACAGTGTTGATTGGTTAAAGTATGTTGGCTCTTATTAATGATCATTTTAATAGAGCAAGAGGGTTCTGTGCAAAAAAAAATCCTAAAGAACTGACAAGAACTGACCATTAGGGGCAGGTGTATTTTGTGTAAAAGAGAAAAAAAAGGATCATCACGTCCAGGTAGAAAACTCAAAAGACTCTCTTACCGCCATGAACTCAGCACTGGAGCTGACAAACTGTCTGAAGCAGAGCAAGAAGTTCTCTTCAGTGGGAAGAATCTGGGCCAGCTGGAGAGAAAAAAATGACAGTGGTGAGCACAAGATTCAAGAGAGAGAGAGGGGGGAGCTTTTTGTCTGCAAAACCTCAAATGGGCAACTAAGGAATAAATAATAAAAAAGCATAACCTCAGAAGCTGGGCCATGTCTTCGATGGGAATTTTTATTGAAATACTCCTTCAGCATATTCAGGAAAACACTTTACTGTGGATCTTTATCCGGTGTATTGAACGTTCAATTAATTTTCCTGACGAGAGATGGCTTATTGATATTTCAGAATCTTTTTCTCACATCGCTTTGTATCTAAATCTGAATTTAGATACACCAACAAGTCTTTTAAGCCCCAAATAATGGGTTCTCTCTCTCTCTCTTTTTTAAAATTAGTTTCTCACAATCGTCACATAGAAAAACACATTTCGTCTTCTGATTATTGAAGACGGTATCTGTTTGTCTCATGAAAATTGCATTTTTATGCAAAACTAGATGAATGCCAACCACACTGTGTGCACAATAATTAGGCACTTGAGGATTTTGCCCATATCATCATTTCAGGGATATTTTCTAACTTCAAGATGGATAAAATAAATGCTTAACGGATTTAATCATCTCTGTGTAAGGAGGGACGGTGTGGCCTAAGGTAACGAGGTAAGATAAGAGAATCATTAAACGTTTCCTTGTGAGTAGTCAACAGGGTTGAGAGAAACATGTTTAGAAAATAAGATGCAAATGAACTGCAATGGGAAAATGTGTTTCTTGTTTAGTCGAGTAATAATTATGCGCAATAATAACTGCCCAGTAATTGTGCCCATATAGATATTCTCCCAAAAAAGCCAGTACCTCACTTTTACTTTTATAAACATTGATGTTTAATGTGTATTAACCCTTTGGCCATAACATAAAAAGTTTGGTCCAATCAGTGATCAACTCCCAGCAGCTTTTTCTCCACTGACAGATGTTGGACGTAGCTAAAGCTCATTTATGATGATGCTTAAAAGTTGCTGTGAATGTTTTCTCTTTTTCAGATTTCAGGGTGATTCTGTGAATGCCAAACACACACACTTGTTTTTCTAAGTGCTGCTAAAGTCAAAACTCAGCATTACATTCAAATATGCACTGCAGTAATCTAATTTATCGAAGGACTGCACACTCTATACAGATCCTCGGTTCCGACCAAATATTGACCCATAGTGTTTTTTCTCATCACATGTTGTAAAATGGACATCACTAGAAGTTAGAATGATAGTAGTCAGTATTGTTTTGCCTCCTTACAAATTTCTTCAGTTTTTCTTTTTTGTTGTTTTTTTTTCACACTTGAGAGTTTCAGGTTATCAAATATCAGGCACAGAGAATCTGAGACAGCAAAATGAGCAGTTTTCAAATGATGAATTATTTTATTTGAAGAAAAAAAATCTATCCAAATCATCTAAGATCTGTGTGGAAAATAAAATATTTAAATTCAATAACTGGTCGTTCCAGTTATTGCGCTTTTGTGGTAACCGTCGATGAGTTTTTGCCTAATGTATCAGTGTGGAGAAATTGTGACCCACAGTTCTTTGCATAATTTGTTTACTTTAACCACACTGGAAAGTTTGCAAGCATGAATAGTCTGTTTAAGGTTACACTGCAGACTTCGGTTTGTCCTTTCCAAAACCTTTAGAGTAATTTTTTACTTTTATTTTGTCACTATCCTGCTGCTTAACCCAAACAAGTTTGAGTTTAAATTCACAAACCAATAGCTGGGCATTCTCCATCAGGGGTTTTTGGTAGAGTCAATTACAGAAAGTTGTCCATATTGGCAAAGCATTGGCCAGACCATCACACCACCACCATGTTTGACTTTCACTATGATGTTCTTTTTCTGAAATGCTGTATCAATTTGACACAAGATGTAACAGGATACATCTTCCAAAAAGTTCTACTTTGTTCCTGTCAGTCCACAGAATATTTTTTGAAAAATATTCAGTCGTCATCAGGATGGTTTTTGTGAAATGCTCTTTGGTTTTCTAATTAGGTAGCAGCTTATAACTTTCCTATAAATACAGTTGTTTTTTTTTGTCTCTTTCTTAGCCTGCAGGGCCTGCAGTATTTGACTGCAGTGTGTAACCCACCTTCATCTCATTGGTCAGTCAGTGAAACCCTCACTGATAGGTTGGAGTGCCAAACATTTTTCATCTTTCTCTTTAGCTTTGCAAGCCCACTTGTGCAGATCTATGTGTACAAGACCTACACAAATTTCACATGCCTGAATATCGTCGGTTGCTTGACTGGAAGAGGGCAAAAGATTGCCGACTCATTGTGCACGTTCCATAGGAAATGAATGGAGAGGGCATCAAGCCCTTTCCAGGGTGATAGACCTTAAAGACTTGGACTTTATTTCTCATCTGTTCTTGAATTTCTCTAGTGTATAAGTGTTTTTCCTTATTCCATGTTGTCAGACAGAGTCTATTTCTTGACTCTACAGATCAGGTTGCAACTAATTTATGATTTAGATCAAATCAGAATTTGAAAAAATCGAGCATTTTCTATTTATTTACTTATGTTGTCTTTGCCTAATATTAAACTATGTTGAATGATCATGTTGAAACAGGTAAGTGTGAGAGAAAAACAAAACCGATTAAAGCTCCAACCATATCTGAACTAAGCTACAGGTTTCTTTGGCCTATGGCAAGCTTAAACTTTTCTCATTTGTCTCTCAGTACTGATACCTCTGACATCTCGATGCGCCCATCTTTGTTCTTGTCGAACTTCTGCATGAACTCCTTCATCCTTTCTCTGAATGTGGGGTTTGTTGGGTCCTGGAAACGTTTAGTTCAGTTATGTTAACAAAACTTTTATGATCGGTGCAGATCTTTGCTGATCTAGTTCTCCTTGAACTCACCACTCCCGCTCCTCTCCGAGCCGTCTCCAGCTCCCTGAAGAAGTTCTCCAGCTCCTTCCCCTCGATGTATCCATTTCCTGAAGAGAAACACGGGTGTTACTAGCAACACGTGACATCAACCTGATCACCCCTTCAGCTCTGTGTGTTCACAGGGCTTTATGTCAGAAAACGCTTCATGCAGATGAGGTCAGTCGTCTTTTAATAGAAAGTTTGGAAAATTAAGATACATAACCTCCTCTGTGGATATAAATTTGTGCAACTCCAGAAATAATGGACTAATTCATCAGCTATTTTATTATTTAAAGCTAAATTACATCCACCTACAGTCAACCACGTTGGTTAAAAAGACTATTTTTAGTCTCTTGGTCATTATCCTAAATTGAATTAAATCATATTTCTTGGATCCTTATCTCACAGGGCCATAAAGTTAATCTTCTCTCTCCCTTATCTTGTTTCATTCTCATTCCCAGTGGTCTGATTCTCTGACAGAATCCATTCTAGGGACAAATCTGTCTGATTTGCTTCACCAAGGTATTATGGAAACCTATGCCAATATTCTATCAGGAGGCGAGGCTGAATGGCTGGACAGATGGCTCCAAACGATGTGACTAGCTGCTTCAATAAAACCCTGGAAGGCAGAGCTGCCTCATTAAGCTCCAACAAAGATGATTATGCCATCCACTTCCTCTCGCTCCAGCTCGCAGTCTTTCTCTGCTGTTTTTACATTTGACTTTTCCTTTCTTCATCCAGCCAACATCTTAGCTTCCTTTGTTCTGTGTATATCAATGTGTGTGTGCGTGTGTGTGTGTGTGTGTGTGTGTGTGTGCATGTGTGTGTGTGTGTGACTGTGATGTTATCAAAACTCATGAATAAAATGTCTGTTTTTTTTTCAATAGGTGGGACAGTGATGTGCTGCTGCTGAGCTTTTCTTTAGCTCTTTAGAACGAAATGTCCTGCTTGGTAATTAAACAGAGGGATGTGAAGACAATCAAACAAGCCAATTTATTTGGAGGCTTATGCTGAGGGATCCTGTCATTGACTTGATGAATACAGTGATAGGAATAATAACCTTTAAAGTTTTTTTGTGCTGTGATTGGTTCAGATCCAACTTACTGCAACTGAATAACATGACGGTATGTGATGTTACATGCATCTATGTGAGAGTATGCCAACTCACTTCATATTCCATATTTTAGTCATTCTGGATAAATCCCTATTGGTTGCAAAAAAAAAAAGAAAAAAAGATCTACATGATTCTGCGTCACCAGGGCCTCCAGAGACCCTGAAAATTAGGCTTTACTTCTAGTTTTGATGCTAAAACATACCCCACAACACAATTCAACCTACCAAGAGGGCAGGTGTGCACACTAAGTGAATATTAAAAGCAAATACAACCTGCATTTGCCTTTCAAAGCAGAGCAAAGCTCCATTCATTCAAATGTTTTGTCTTGGGTAAATTGAGGAGCTAGACTTGGCTTTCTCAGTTTCCGTTTACAGGCCACTGAAAAATAATTGACGGCTAATGCTCTAAAATTAGCTAAGCGAACAGCAGTTGTTTAATTTTTTTTTCCTGCTTTGAAGGAGCTGAAGCGAAAAGGCCTGACGGATAACAGCAGAGAAAGATGAGAGGGGCGCAGTACACAGGAGCTGCAAAAGCGACGCAATCCAGCTGAGATTTGATCCCAGTGCCAACGAGGGAATATGTGCCTCGATCGTCTCTGAATGCTTCGCCTCCTGTGTATTTTTATCTGCAACTTGGAGATGTTTACTCAGTGTGAACAAACAAATTAGTCCTCCTTTCTATCTGCGGAACCAGGCAACACTTCCAGTAATGAGAGCAGAAATCAGACACCCGCAGCCAAATCTGCGGATGCTCACTCCTCACTTTTGTTTTGCAAAGTGGCTCGTTGCAAAACAAAATTATGTAAAACAGCAACGAAGAAGTCGAGGCACCTGGAAGGGAGGGTCTGGTATCTGCCCAATCCAACTGGCCCACGAAGTAAAACCAATAACTTTCTCTGCTCTCATATGGAGAAATTGGGGTGAAGCTCAGCTGCTGAGCGCCTCCACCAGCTTCTTATCCTAGCTTGATTTCCCAGTGGAAAACGTTTCTGCTTGTGTGCAGGCATCAAAAATGAGCGCACAGACAGCAAATTCCCAAGAGTGCAAGTGTGTAAAACAAATAGGTGCAGCACCCTTACTTTGTCTGCAGGTGTGGTTTTGGAACATCAGGGAGTTGACAGGAATCTGACTCACATCAGTCTGCTTAGTGGTGATTATTTATTTTTCACAGCATATAGGTGAAAAAGAAGTTTTGTCCTGCCTTCATCTTAATCAAATTAGCAATACAGTTATCTAGTGTGTTTTAAATATATGAAAAAGCTTCTATTAATCAGTTTAAAGAAAGTTAATTAATGCATCTACACTCCTGGCTATGAATAAGTGTAAGCATCATCACATTGTCACTATAATGTGGTTAACAAATTTATAGGAAGACAAAGGAAACTATTTATGGATTCATGCGCATTTGGTGATGCATGCAGAGTGGCATAAGACAAAGCAGACAGATCTAACAAGACATTAGTCAAATTTGTAAATGTAAAAGGATCTGCGTGTGCATGTGTGGTCACCTTGATGGATTCCATTTTGGTGAATGCAAAAACTTATGAAAATCTCTTCTTGCATGAAACAACAAGTGCCTGACAAATTGCACTTAAAGATTTATTCAAACATTTTCATAATAGCGTCATTTTGCAGCGTTGGGAATGGCTGTTGCCCATTTCCAGCTGTCAGTAGGCAAGAGGAGAATTCACCATTCAAACATAGAGAGGCACAATTATGCATTGAGATTGTATAATAATAATATAAATGTATTCATGTTCTTGGTCAATGGTAAGCTGGAATTCCCCCCAAAATGAAAAAAAGGACGCAAATCCATGCAAGAAGTCTGGGAATGGAACTCAGCTTCAAGGAAACAGAACCAACAACTTGCACACCAAAAACAAATAATAACAATTGTAAAAAAAAACAACAAAAAAAAACAACAAAAAAAAAAACGTAAATGCAAACGTCTATAAAGGAAAACATCTATAATTGGAAACATAAAGCCAAAGTACAGCTTATGATGAAATGAAAGACACCAACATCACAGAGTACTTCATGTACCAACAGGACTTCGCCAAAATGCGCACAGACTGCGCAAATCACAGGCAACGGCACAGAAACATTTTAATCGGGTTTAATCTCGAAATCGCCACATTTTTCAGCTATTTTCAGTTATGTCACACAACATGATTAGAAATGATACTGTAATAAAGAAATGCGTTTATTATATACAACAGTATACAACAGACTGTTCTAAAATCAGATGCGAACTTTTTAGATTGGTAAAATACTATATTATTTTGCGCCACTTCTTACAGAAAAGCAAATGTCTTTTACAAAATGTTACTTTCCCCCTAAAACAACCATTGAGAATACTTTTAAAAAGTCTTTAATAAACTTAGCTTTAATTTCCCCATGTCAAAAATAACTTTCGGTAAAATTTACAAATCTCTTGATTTAACGATCTTTTAGCTGATTTATCCCCTCTAAACTTGAAGTTGGGCGCCTTTGTCCAATTCATTTCAGTTTAGTTAGCGGGCCAAATTAAGACAAATGTCACTTCAACGCGCCTAGCAATTTGCAAACGGTCAAAATCATAAGTAGATAAATACAATCCGGTTAACTTTTAGTCAATCCATTTCCCTCCAGTCTAATCTAATCACATGTTCAGGTCCTATTCCTACGTCGCAATTTCATCCTAATTATAATACAGCACAATAGAAGACAGTTTATCATTTATTGTTTATAGTTAACCATTTTTTTTTATGATAAACATATATTTTTTAAGATTTTGTCTTTTATAAAAACTTCCCGTAGAAAAACAAGAAAAAGGAACCCTACCGTCCACATCGAAATGTTTCCAAATATCAAGGAACTGGGACGCGGTGACCTCGGCCAGGTGCAGGTGAGGAGGCTGTTGTGCTTTGTTTGCCATGATGATGAAGGTGATGAAGATGCCGCTCCTGTGGGGATGCTGCTGCAGGTCAGACACCAGTGATGAAAAAGAGTCGGAGAGGAGGGGGAAAAAATCCGCTGCTAACTTTTTCGATGTCTCCCGCTGAAACAAACTCCTCACTGTGGCCCCTTGCTCGCCGCCCCGCCGCTTTTTAACGAGGGCGCAGGAGCGGCAGCGGCGCCGCACGGCCGCTGGGGGCGCACTGGCAGCGTCCATCAGTCTGAGTCAGCGCATCTCCCCGCGCGCGTGTGCGCTGCCAAGCTGCGTGCATTTTTGCGATAGGACTGCAGTGGACAGGGTGATGTGTGCTGAAGACGCAGATGGATCAACTGTTCTCTTGTTGCATCAGTTTTCCTTTGCAGCAGCTCCCCTGTGAACGCGGTGTTTTTTGATCGGGTGCGCGCGCGCACGAGACCTCTGTGTTCCCCGCGTTCTCGTTAAAGGTGTGTGCAAGCGTGCAGCTTCTCTCGAGTGTGTGTGAGAGTCTTCTCAGACTTAATTAGAGCTCCATACACTAATCACATTTCCCACACAGCCCCCAGCCAACGGTGATTAGCCCACATAACAAATGTAAATTATGAAAAGAAAAAAAAAAGACGAGAAGTGGGGAGGGAGGCTTTTTCATTAATGGGCAGTGTAGTGTGGAGAGGACACAGATTCATGCTCACATATATTTCTTAAACTCATTTACTGCAGGAGGTCATAATATCCAAGATGAAGTAATAATACTGTAATGAGCAGCAGGACTCCCTGAAGCATCTCACTGATTTTCAAACAGACATCCTTTCACTTATGGAGCATTATTTATCCGGTTCAGATGCATGCTGTGGGAAAAAAAAGGGAAAGAAATTAAGCAGGTCAAGCAGCCAGCCATCATGTAATAGCTACAAAAGAAAATTAATTATGGATTTGTTTGGAAATTATTTTTATCTTCAAGGTCATCTGCTAATTACAGTTTCACTTAAAATTATGTGTCTGGCTAATTTGTGAGCAGATGTCCAACATTTACTCCTTCTTTTGTACGACCCTTATTTCTTTGAGTTCTGTTTCATATGTTACACATGAAGAGTTAGCTGAGAAACAGACAAGCGCCTCTCCAATGTCTTTATATTTTTACACATTTTATTGGGTTTATTTTGCAAAATAACTCAAGCTCAGTCTTGCTTTTAGACCAAATTTATTAGGAGGGCCAGTGTTTTCACATAGTGGCAGAACAAAAGAAAGAAAGAAACAACAACAAAAACAAACAAAAAAAAAAAACAATCAGGGCGCAATATTTCATTGTTTAATACATTTAGTGAGCTAACAAGCCACTTTGGCTTTGAAGCTGCAGGTTGCTCACCTCTGATTTAGCAGATAAAAAGTGTGATCTTATCTCAATACAATAAAAGTGCAACACCTTTATTTCTAATTTATTGTTATAAAACTGTGAAGGTAAGAAATGAATCTGATCCAAGGGAGCAATCAGCTACGGTTTCTATGCCAGCACATATCATTATAAGACTGTGTTTTAGTATTAAGTGTCATGATTTGTGGTTTTGGTGGTGGTGAGGATAGAGGCGGTATTAGTCATCAAAATAACCATCATTATTTTTGATGAATAATGATGGTTTTAATGAGGAAGTACAGAAATCAAGGAAGCACAGGTGAGCAGGGAACAGAGACATGGGTAGACACATGGAGTACACACCACAGTAAAGACACGACTAGGATCCTTCAAGGAGCAGGGAACACAGGCGGGATTAAATACACAAGGGGTAATCAGGGAACACGAGAAACCGCTGGGCGTAATCAAGGGCAGATGAGACAACACAGGAACTAAATTGACACACAGAAAAACCAAATCCTCACATTAAGTCTTCACCACAAGAGCTGCAGCAGGGGCCAGGACCAGTTCCAGGAGCACTGGCCCCTCTTGGCCCCGGTCTAGAACTGCCCTTGAACTTAATCAGACTGATTGGAGAACCTCTGTGGGCATAAATTCTCAAGCCTTTCAGCAACATTTAATGGATTTAAGTCTCAGCTTTGTCCAGGTCATTTGAACACATAAATATGGTAAGAGATAAACTATTTCATTGTAGCTCAAACTTCCGGAAAAGTAAACCGCTGTACCATTACAGCGTTACTTTACAACCAATAACAGGTTTTCTTCCATGATTGACCGGGCACCTTTTCTTCCTCAGACAGCTGAATTTCCAGATCTTCATCATTAGCCTGCAGACTTGCTGACCACATTTGGATACCTTGACACATTCTTCACTACATCAGAACTTCTCACATTGGAGTTCTTGATTTTCCATGAAAATCTTCTCAATGTTGCAACATTGTCATCTGCACACGCAGCCACGTGAATGCAAAGTCAAGATGGACACATGACTTTCTTTGGTGGTAACCACCTCTAACACAAAAAAGATAATAA
Organism: Alfaro cultratus; assembly: GCA_903066825.1. NCBI lineage: Eukaryota > Metazoa > Chordata > Actinopteri > Cyprinodontiformes > Poeciliidae > Alfaro > Alfaro cultratus. The sequence continues at coordinate 5,642 of CAEFZX010012578.1, read as the reverse complement.
TGTGAAGCCGATCTCTTCTCTTTACATCGATCACTTTGCTGATTAGATTGAGCTTCTTTTGCAACTTCCTCTAAATTTATCGTCGCTGAACTTACAGGAAATTAATTACTTTGGCAGAAATATGGATAAAATTAGATTAAACAAATATTTTTTTTTTATTTTTACAATATTCTACAGTAATTTAAAACGCACCTCACAACTCTGCATAATAATCCATAACAAATTTGAGCTTTCAACATAAAAATTGAAGCTGCATAGTGTGTCAGATTGTAGAATGTCTAGTATAGATTGAGTGTTTAAACTAAGTTTTGTTCTTTTTCCATTTTGAGTTGTTTCAAACAAGCTCATTTGTAGCATATTTAGGGGATGTTTTGATGTTGCAGTAGAGAAGTGTTGCGTTCCAGTTGTCTTCCAACTTTTTCCTGTCTGGATAATCAACAGATTCAGAAATAAGATGTCATTATATTCTCATATCTTTTAGCTCTATATTCTCCTCTTCAGTTTTTTATCTGCATTCATTTCCATAAATCAATTCTGCCTGGTGAATGAACAGATGATAAAACGCATAAATAAGATGCACTTTGCTGATTTTGCTTGTTGTTTTTTGGAATCTTTAGATTTCTTTTCCTTTTTAATCTCCATCCTGGACAATCTGTTTCTTCCCATGTCCCAATCAGAATCACAGAGCCTGTCAATCTTTTTTTTTTTTTTTTTTTTTAATAAATTTGGTGCAAGAAACCAGGTTATCACATATTATGCAAATTGAAATCTGAGACAGTTCACATCACAAATATTTTGAGATCTGATTTTCCAGACAAGTAACTGTCAATGACAATCAGATTTTGCTTCTGTTCGTTTCATAGGTAGTAGTAGTAGTTGGAGTCCAAATGCAAACTCTCCATAAGACTGAATGACAACAGACTCAATTAATGTTCATGATTAAAAAGTAAAGGCAATAAAGTTGCATGACAAGCAGAATAGATGACTTCACACTGAACTGAGAAAACAACAGAGTGAAGCTGAGACTAACCAACAACATATAAGTTATCACCACCTCGTTTTGAAGCTGATGCTAACATGCATTTTACTGCTTTGTGTAAGGAGCCACAAAAAGAGAACTAATAAGAAACTGTCTAAAGTATTCCACACCAAAGCAATGCAAAAGTGGTTGCACTGTTTTGGTGTGATACTTCAAAACCAATCTGCTTTTATAATCACACATTAGTGTGTGGTCTGGGGTCCCACACACCAGTCTGCAGCAAAGACCTCAAGACATGCAGTTGTTTTGACATCACCTTTTAAGTGTGGGTGTACGTTTCCCTGCAATCATTTGGTTTCAGTCATTAAAATTACAATTCACTTTGGCACCAAAGTTTAAGCCAGATAATTTTTCCTTAAACATTTAAGGCACATTGAGTTAGAATTTATCATATTTGCAATGTGTTTATAAATGACAATTTTTTTTATTACTGAGCAGAAAGTTTGTCCTTATATACAGACATAACTGAACTGTCTCTGCATTATGCAGCTTTGGTGTTATAAATCAAGATTTATGTCCAAATTAAAACTGGTGTCAACAAATTTAAATGATCAACAAAAAAAACCCTCCCAGCGACTTGGCATCACTGCCCTGAGTGATGCATTGTTGAACTTGACCTGTCACATCTCCACAGAAGTGGAGCGATAATTTTCCAGATCCAGCCTGCTCACAGGTACAATGCTGACAAACTGCTGGCCGCCAGCCTTGAAGGCAGTAAACAAAAGTTAGCAGAGATTAATTTAATTCAGTAATTATTAGTTTTTGTCTACAAGAGACACAAAGAAAGTGAAGCGCTAAAAGATAAATGATGTGCATGTAGTGTCTGATGAAGGTAAAAGACTCTGGATGTAAGGTGGTGTTTAAAAATGTAAACTCAGCAGACCCGTCCTGCTCAATTTCCTTGGCTTCTCTTTGCACCCCAATCAATATCAGAACCTATAGGCTCAGTTGGCGTGGCGACAATAGATGGATCAACACTAGATTACAGATGAGACCTGTCGCCAGGCTGCACAGACTGTTGAGTAAAACACACTCACTGATGTTGCTGTCATCATCTGTCCTTACAAACACACTTTGTACTTGTGTGGAGTATTTATAATTCAGTGTTTTACAATGCACAGTAGCCGTTGGGAGCTCAGTTTGGAGAAATCAGGGAGGAATTGAGGGATTATGCTAATGGTCTTTCAGAACCATTGCAAAATTTTCACCAACTAAAGTGACTCAAAAACCATAACTCAAAATCAGAAGCAGATGCAATGAAGTGCACTCACTGATGCTTATTTGGTTACACATTCCATGAATCCCCTTTTTTCTTTCAGAACTGCCCGGATTGTTTGTAGCACAGATTAAATGAAGTGAAAATCCTTGGTTTTTGGATATTGTCAATGTGGTAGCCTTACACTGTCTTTATCTGCTGCACATCAACGATGCAAATCTCCTATTCCACCAAGTTTTAAAGGAGCTCTATTGGATTATAATCTAGATTACAAACTGTGGAGGCCAGTAGACGACAATGTGAGAAAAAACTACCTTGAAATTATTTGAACTTTGTGACACTGTGAAAGTTGTAGCTGAAATGGATACACATCGGACCAGTCACTGTTTTTCTAATCTGTCCTTGTTCAAGTTTTGTGGGTCTGTAAGAAAAATAGTCTCTGGTACCTTTTCTTAATCTACAGGAATTGGCTTTCAGCTGCTGTAGCCCATCTGCTTCAAAGTTTGGCATGTTGAACATTGAAAGATTTAATTTATCTTGGTGGCAGTGAATTGAGCTACTATTCCCAGATTTGCTTTCTGGTGTCCCAGTTTGGTGCAATACAGTATTAGACTTTTTTAAATAGGGATCAATCTCAAAGCTTTTAGCTTGGTTCTTATATTATGAATTAACCCCTAATCTTGAGATCTGAGATCACTGTCAATGCCATGAACTATAACGGACTACCTCTCAATAGATGCCACTAGATACCATAAAAATAATTATTCTTTTATATAAGTAGTCATTTTCCCTTTTCTTACCAAACAGAGGGTTGGTTGTTTACATCCTATCTTTGTCTCACTTTTTGTTGTGCTGTTTAGGAGCAAATGCATGTAAATGCATCTTGGACAAACATGGGAGTTGTGTTTGTGTTGTCGTGCTGCCCGCCTAATTTGTGTTAATATTTCAGCTACACAGTCAGTTGAAAATCTACAAGCTGCATGTGGATGAATAATGTAAGAGAATGGTGTGGAGCACAGAACAGCCATTTCCCCTTCACCTAAGTCTCACAGCTACTTCATCTGTTTTAAGTGTAGCTAAAGTGACGGATGGAGAGTGAGGTGAGTGTTGGTTTGCCCTCATCTCCCTCTTAACTGATCCTCATTATTAGACTTAGGAAAAGAAACTCTTCTTTCTCGTGAACACTAGTTTTATGCTTCTCACTCACACACAATGTCAAACATAAAAAAAGCCAACATCCATTTCAGAAAATACCAGCGTTCAAATGTGTTCTGTATTTTTTTTTTTATTTGAAAGCAGCAACATTTTTCAAGAACATTGTCATTGTGCACATTAAAGTGTAAGTGAACTGGTTTTAAACCTCAGTGCTAGATACTGTCAGCAGAGTTGGAAACACACAAAGAAGTTCGAGTACAATTAAAAAAAGGGCAATATGAAAATAAGACCTGCCCAGAATGTTAGCTGGAGATAGGCACCAGGGCCGCTCCTAACCCCACTAGGGACAAGGGTGTTAGAAAATGGATGGATGAAAATAAGACTAAAAGGGTTCAAAACTTTGAGTCATACATATCTACAGGAAATAGCACCTTTCTGATTTGTGTTCACACTTATTCCTGACAAAAGATAAACTGTTCTTCTTGAAAAAGGGCAACTTGTTTGCTTCATTTTGAGTGTAATTCCCCTTTAAGACTTCCATTAGCATCCTAGTGTTCTGCCTGATCCAAATGGTTTAAGAGGTTGACTGCTGATCCGGTATTTTTTTGCCCTTTTCAGCTCTAATGAATGAGACAGTCAAGGAAAGCTGGCAAGTGTTTCCAAGGCGGTACAGAGCAGATTGAAAACTGCAGGTCGGGGTACTATACCTCCTTCCTGTTATTACAGTGTTGTCTTTGCTTAGTGTGCAAATTGGATCCCAGCATCTGTACATCCATATAAGTAAATTGTAGTGATCGAGAGTAGCTTTTCATGTCAGTGAGTTATTGAAGATTATTATAAGATCACTAACAAGAAGCCTTTCCACTTTCTGGTAAGTGTTCTAAAACTGATTCAGCTCATAATTCAATTCTAAAGAAAAAAAATAAATATTTTGCTATATATTTTAATTATAAATCCATTCATCAATAAATTACTCTGTGCGATTTACACTGATTTAGAGTAAAAATAAGTACTTTTGTGCATTGTTAATTAAAAATTATTACCCTTCACTCCTGTAAATAGCAGCTAGTGTAGCGTAAATTCACTATTCTAATTTGGTGGTAACGCACTGCTTTCTTTAGCTCTATTTTAGCAAAAATCCACCGATGGCTATACAATATAATCTAAAATTGTCTCCAAACTTGCAAGATGACTTGTAAATTTACTCTCCTTACAGGCAAACAAGATCTATAAAGCGTGCATAAAGTCTTATATTTATTACAACCAATACACTCAATCTAGTATTCAAGTTTAGCCATCAAATATGTCAAACAATTTAGATGCTTGATCATTTAAGGCATCCCAGGACGAATGAGGCAGCAGTCCTGCAGTCCGGATGTCAGAAATACTACGACTGTGGAGACAACATTGCTGTCTTCCTGTTGTTGTTCTTGCATGTGCAGTTTCTGAGTGGTTATTTAAAATGTTTTCACCATCACCAATTCTACTTCAAAGAATGAACTTCCTAAAAACAATATTCAGCTTCCCCCTAAATTTCTTATTTCCGTTTCCTGACATTTCTTTAATGACACACATGATGATCAGTGTTACAGAGCCGTACCACCAGCTATACAAGTGTAGCTTGATGTAGATTTTTTTAGACAGTATATGAAAGATGTAACAGTAAAACCTGAGATGAGAACCTGCAGAGGATGTCCATTAATGTGAAAAAGCCATCAAACAGGTCATTAAAGATGTATTTTTTTTTAAGTTAATAGATTCTCATTTAAATCTGGTCCCATGTCTGGACTTTACTAGTGACAAAAAGATGCTCAGATAATTGTTAGTGAAAGAAAAATAATTTTAGCTGTGCAAAACAGGCATTTACAAAATGACCTATCTTCAATTCTGACTTATTTTATGTTCCACAGGGATCAAATTAAAGATAAAAATAAGGTGAAAGGCTGTTCTAGAATGTCTCAGTAGGTACTGAAGTTTTCCAAAACAACAGACTGAAACTTTTAAAAAATAATTATCTTCACTTTTCTTTGGTTTTCTGAACAAACTTGTTCTAGAGCTAATCGTGGGTCAGTTCTTGCTTGGTAAACATATAAAGACAATCATAGTATTTGTTGTTAAAGTAACATTTGTTTGTTTTCACAATGTTTTTAGCCTTCTACAAACTTAGTGTCTTAAATCTTAAATCATACACAGAGTAGCAGTGCCATTAGCTAGCAAATAGATTATGCATAT